>JAHUTJ010025579.1:0-23942 GCA_036250325.1 Characodon lateralis | reverse complement strand
AACTCTTGCTGCAGCATTTTGAATCAGCTGAAGGCTTTTAACTGCATTTTGTGGACATCCTGATAGTAAAGAATTACAATAGTCCAGCCTTGAAGTAACAAATGCATGGACTAGTTTTTCAGTGTCACTCCTGGATAGGATATTTCTAATTTTGGCAATGTTCCAGAGGTGAAAGAAGGAAATCCTAGAAACCTGTTTAATATGGGATTTAAATGACATGTCCTGGTCAAAAGTAATACCAAGGTGTTTTACTTTATTACCGGAGGTCAATTTAAGCATTTCTCAAATCTAATTTAGAAAAGATGGTAGCTACACGTACTGGTTCAAAGGCCAAAGTGAGGAGAGGAAGTGGATACTTGTTTTTAACTGTTATCTGATTCAATCCCCTATTGTCAATACATGGTTGGAGAGACCCATCTTTCTTGCCTACAAAGAAGAACCCAGCCCCTAATGGTGAAGAAGACGGCAGGATTAATCCTGCAGCTAGCGACTCATTTATGTAGGTCTCTATGGACTCTTGTTCTGGCCAGGAGATGTTGTATAACCTACTAGAGGGTAGCGGCACACCAGGAAGTAGATCAATGGCAAAATTGTATGGCCAGTGGGGGGGTAAGGAAAGCGCTTTAGTTTTATTGAAGACTTGTTTCAGATTGTGGTATATAGTAGGAACCTGGGACAAATACAGGTACTCACATCTTCAACAGGAGTGGAATGAGGCTGAACAATAGCTGACTTAAGGCAACATGTATGACACTTAGAGGACCGTGATTCAAATCGACCTTCGGGCCAATTTAGGTGTGGAATGTGTTCACATGACCATGGGAAACCTAACACTATGTCATTTGAGGCTATAGGAAAGACGAAGAAAGAAATCTCCTCTCTGTGATTACCAGAGAGCAACAACACTAAAGGCTTGTTGCGATGACTATACGCTGAAGTCCTTGTCCATTTAAAACAGAAACTAAGCAGGGTTTAGTAAGAGGTTCAGTTTCGATCTGGGCTCTTTTAACTAAATCTTCATCTATAAGATTTTGTTCGCAACCAGAATCAATTAAGGCAAACAAGTTCTGGGTAGAGTGATGCGAGAGTAGCGAGGCTGATAAAATCTGGAGGCTAATGGGTAAATTTTTCGGTCCGTGGGTACCCCACTTCTACCGACAGACCAACTCTTTTGGCTGCGGGGGGCAGGAAGGACAGTCAGCAATAAAGTGTTCAGCTGAACCACAATAAAAACACTGCCTAGTCTGTCTACGTTTCTGCTTTTCTTCTAAGGATGAGCTCGTCCGATCTGCATGGGCTCAGCCTCAATAGTTGTGTCTGAAGGTGACGTTTTCAGAACAGTAGGTCATTGGTAGGTAAGCTGAGTTCTGGCAGCACTGCGTTCATAACGAAATCTCCTTCTCTCTCTCATTCTACTATCCAATCTGATAGCTTTAACGATTAGCCCCTCTAAAGACTCTGGTTACTCAACTAGTGCTAGTTCATCCTTAAGTGGTTCATTCAAAGCATGAAAAAATGCAGCTCTAACAGCCCGGCTATGCCAGCCTGAGGCTGCCGCTAAGATACGGAAGTCAATGTAGGATGGAGCTAAATCATTAAGAGCTTTATATGTGAGAAAATGTTTACATTTTAACTACATTTTGTGGACATCCTGATAGTAAAGAATTACAGTATTCCAGCCTTGAAGTAACAAATGCATGGATTAGTTTATTTACCGTCACTCCTGGACAGGGTGGTTCTAATTGTAGTCAGTCTGAATGACTGGATAAGCGCTATACAAGTTCATTACATTTACCGTTGGTTTGACCACCTCCATTGTCACTGTTAGGTTTCTTTTTGTTGTAGAAGTCTGCCGTACTTGTTCCTGTCAGGGTTTAGCTCAGGTTGCCCTTTAACCTCTTCAGCACACCAGCTCCAAGGTGAACATGAATGGAGTCATCATTTACCCTCTTTGGATCGCTGGCTCTCCCAGTATCCAGTCAGTGTTGTTTTTTCTTTACCTCCCTGTTAGTTCTCCTGCCTCTGCTGCATGTGTGTCTGTTGCTGTCTTATCTTGACATTATTTGGGTTTTTAAATGAGCTACTACTTAATGTTATTTATTTAGTTTTGATAGATTTTGTTTTTTCTAACTTGCATTAGTTCTGCCAATAAACACAGTTATAGATTTATTTAACTAAGAGATTAATATGTAAAATAAACAGTTGGGCATATGTGTCCAGTTATTACATCATCATGGCAGACTGACTCTTTTCAATCATTCTGACTGAAAGAATGTTGGAACCACAGCAACCAAAGAAAACGAAATTTACTCGAGACCTAGACTCCGAAGTGCAGAACTGTAAACAGAAATATGCCAACAGGCAGTGCTGCACATGATGTATGGACTGAATTTATATTGTTGATTTCCAGTCTTGTTGAAAACCGAGTGAGTTGGCAGACGCCCGGCCTACCTCCTGAACCACAGCCGTCTAAAGACTGTCTCTCTGACCTGTTCTCCTCAAACATTCTCATCTTCCCGAAGAGTAAAAAGTTGTGCCTTTTCTTTAAAGTAAAACATGGTGGAATAATTATTTTGAGTGGCTGTGGAAAAAAGCTTGTGCTATTTGAGGATTATATAAAATAACATCACCATATCATTGAGCAGTGCTGAGACAATCCCTCTAAATAGATCTGGTGGTTTGGAGCTCTGACTTTGCCAGAGACTTTTATGAAGGGCGGCAGAGGGTGTTGGCAGAATCTCGTTCTGGTTGTTTTCCCTGTGACACAACCTTCCCTGTGCAGCACACTCGCATCAGATGTTCCCCGAAAGTCTGTTGCTGCACTAAGATTCATGCAACAGAAAAAAACTGCAGTGGAGATTTGTTTTTGTTTTTTTACTTTTTATGAGACGGGCTTTTTGCAGTAAAATCACTACACTTAGTGCCTACAGCAACACATAACAGGGAAATGCCTCTCCTCTAAAATGAACCTACAGGATGTAAAGGGCATTCCTTCCCCCAAACAGTTCAGTTCCCTGGAGGTTAGCACCTGACATCAGCCTTAAATGAAACCAGGCTTCTTTAGCAACTGTTGTCACACAGAAATAGTTAAGTGTGTGCCACACACTGATCATTTGGAGAGCCCAGGCTCACTCTTCAGCTGCAAAAGTTTACAAACTTGATTGTTCATTATAGATGTAGTTATAATTATTTCACCTGTTATTGGCAAATAATTGGAATCGGCCAGTCTTCGTTTGATCTGCAGATGAAATACTATAAAATGAACTTTCTTTTAATAAAATGCATAAAAACTAAAAACTCCCACCATTTTGGTTTGCATTTCAGTCAACCAGTAAGTAACACACACTTTTTGGAGTTTAGTGAAAATCTAGAAAGCATGACTGATTAATTAGTTAATTGATTGATACATCTCTAAAATGTTACATCCAGGCTCAAATACTGACATACTTTCATCTAACTCTTTTAATAAGTAATGCAGACATTACTACAATAGAATATCCTTTTGATAGACCTATTGTCTTGTCATTGTGATTGAGTTAGCTAGATGGTTGCATGTTTACTGATTCTCTCCTGGAAGAGTTTATTGAGAAAAGGCTAAACATGAGTAACATTCATGAGGAGTAAACTTCTGACTCCTACTGTATGTACAGTATGTATGTGTCAGTGACTGTTAACACAATACAACAGATGAATTTTGTGAGCAGATGTTCTGTTTAATCGAAATATGTCCCTCTGTCTTCCATCTGATCAACTTCTGGTTTGCTTTGCAGAATTTAAAAATCAGCCTCAGAAATTCATTCACTAAAAGTTTGATGTTTGTCTGTTTCCATTGTTCTCCCTTGATTTCTCATCTAGCCCTGGACGGACCTGTGGAACATTTGATAATGAAATTGTCATGATGAATCATGTCTACAAAGAGCGCTTCCCTAAGGTGAAGTCACTGTTTTACCTCATTGTTTGCTGGTTTTCTGTTGGAACGCTTGATGCTCATGTATTAAAGAACTTTTGGAGACATGTATAATTGTGCTTTATCGTAGTCAAAGTTGATTGTCATTTACTTTTGGTGTTTTATTATAATGCATACATACTTAAATCAAGTCTGCCATTTGGGTTTCCCAGGCAACGGCTCAGATGGAGGGTCAGCTTGTTCACATCATTTCGGAGTATTCGCCTGACACTGCTCTGCCCCTGGCTGATGGCGTGCTGGGATTCATTCAGCACCAGCTGGTGGAGCTTGCCAGGGACTGTCTGGACAAGTCCCAGGATGGGCTGGTCACCTCCAGGTACTTTGTGGAGCTGCAGGAAAAGCTGGAGAAACTGCTCCATGAGGTGGGTTTTCCTCCCCTCTGGAACCCAAAAGTACACATAGGATTTAGTTAAAATGTGGTTCATTGCCTAGTCATTGAAGCCCTGTTGGTTCTTTTAAGATGCTGTCAGGTGGTAGTCAGTGAGTCAGGCTGTCCTGTGGGAGTCTGATGCTTTACTGTACTGCAGCTACACAATGAACATTAAACTGAGAAGGGCTTTTTCATTTGTTCTCATTGCTGCTGTTTCCGGTCTGTTGGTCACTGAGTAATCACAGATTTAGTCTTTGGTTATGTAAGAGACTATTTTCTCAATAATACTTTTAAACAGAACCTTTTGTCTTAGTGGAAACAGATTGTAACCTCTGCTGGTGACTCAAAGCGACCATGTTTTTCATTTCCAACCAGCAGCTCTGCTAGTTTTGCAAAAAAAAAAAAGCTAAATAGTTGCTCAGATTTAGTCACGTTGTTGGTTTAAAAAGTGAAAAGTGCTGTCTCACTGCGTACGTGTGGCAAAGAGGAAAGATGTCAGCAATGAACTTAAAGAAGCCTTCTTTGCTATCCATTAGTTTGATATTGGTGCCTTTTTTAAAGAGAGCTTCCAAACAGTTATAGAGTGAGGATGGTTCTTCACAAGTGGAAAACGGTAAAGGTTGACATGAGAAAGACTTGCATTAAAAGAAAAACCTGACGGTTGAGCTTTAGTTTGCAAAGCATAGATGACTTCTGTATGTATGTTTTAGAAAATATAAGACCACAGTGGATATGTTTGTCCATAATGCATGGGTCTATATCTGGAGAGAACCAAATACCACCTATCAGCTGACAAACATGGTGGTGGAGGGTTTATGTTTTACAACAACAATCCATCAACTCTTCCAAAGCCATCTGTCTGCTTGGCTAAATCCAGGCCATGCTCCAGGACAACAGCAGTAATAGTTCACTAAATAAGACGAATAAGACGATGGCGTTACAATGAACCGGCCAGAGTTCAGATCTCAGGGGGATGGAAATGATTTGGGACCCTAAAAGTGCCTGAAAAGCTCCACAAACAGACGCAACGTTTCAAAGAAGACCAGGCCAAAAATCCTCCACACTCCCTGTGTGTTCCACTGTGGGCCGCCGCTGCTGAAGATGGTTACCTAGAAGATATTGGATCGGGGGGGTGAAATCATTACAGGAGAATAGTTAATTGGAGATGCACCTTATGAGCTTGGATTTACTGCATTTTAAGACGTGATTGATTTCATTTTATTCAGGTATAGAAGCTAGACTTGAGAGATGGTGTACATATTTTTTTAACTATGACTTTTAAATAGTTTATTCAGAACTGATTTGTTATTGATTTATGTAGTGGTGCGCTAATCTGAATACTAATAACATTCTTTCACTGCCGCGGCTTCTGAAGCTGCTGTGCCCAGGCTCCTATATACAACATGAAGACAGCAAGTGTAAGCCAGACTGAGGAGCTGACTGCCCTCTCGGTTCGGCTGTCCTGTCCCACAGCTTGCAGCATTTGGACTAAGTCCCAGTAATAATCCATCATCCTTTGTCCTGTCCTTGTCAGGCTTATGAGCGTTCAGAGAGTGAGGAGGTGACCATCATCACCAAGTTGGTGAAGAAGATTCTCATCATAATCTCCAGGCCTGCTAGACTGCTGGAGTGTTTGGTAAGACTTTCTGGCAAACTGAGTAATAATCATAGTTATCTGAGGGACCTAACTAAATGTTGTGTTAACAATCTTAAAGCCCTAAAGAAAATATGTCTTGCTCCAGAAGCATGTTTAACAGTGAGTCATGTCTACTAATAACATGTTGTTTCTGTTGTAATAACCAGTAGCAGGCTTTCTTTACTGCATAACGTGGTTTCATGTTTGGTGGTTTGAACATGTACCCTATGCTCCAGCTTCAGTGGTCCCTATAATCAACCTACAAGGTTCCTGCGCAGTCTGGAACAGTATAGAATTTTGTTTTAGTATTTTCTAGGCCGGGAGGACCTGAAAAAAGAAAATAGTTGTATTTCCAAACTTTATTTCCTTTCCAAATGCCTGAATGTTGTTTCCGTACTTGATTCCTTTTCTTCCATTTTTCCTATTGTTATTTCTTCCTTCCTATTGTCCTTCCTTCCTTCCTATTGTCCTTCCCTCCCTTGACATATTTCAAGCCAAATAGAAATATCTGCCATAAATTGGATTGTGATGAATGGATGGCATCTGAAACAGTTTAAGCAGGCTTCAATCTTTCTAGATAAGCTTCAGTTCCTAAAAGAGGTCGGAGTCTAAATATTAGCATAATCTGGTTTTAAAATTTGCAGTAAAATGAAAAAAAACTAAGAATTATCTTTAATGCATTTCTTTCACACATATCTGCACTTTGCAACATGTGCGTTTTCCTTTGGGTCACGATTGCTACACAGTGTTTACACTAATGTAAAACTCATGATGGTGGTGCTACTGGCCAAAACTACACTTGGAGGTGCTAATATTAGGTATTGTCTGTTGAAGCATACAGCTTAAGCTCAGCACATTCAGGTGGAGAAAGGCACTGTCTGCAGCTGCTTAGCTTCTGGTTCCTCATGTCTCCTTACGTGTCATTTTTGTCTTCGCAGAATGCCATCTTTCTAACAGTTTAATAAATCCACTGATGCTGCATGAGTCATATCCAAATTGTATTCTTTCTCTCCAGGAGTTTGATCCAGAGGAGTTCTATCAGCGTTTGGAGGTTGCAGAGGGTCAAGCCAAAGTAGGCCAGGGCATTAAGACCGATATTCCCAGATACATCATCAGCCAACTTGGCCTCACCAGAGATCCATTGGAAGGTGAAGGAAAAAGTTACCAAAGTTACCAATGTGTGCATAATATAAGAGAAGTGATGGTCTCCATTACTTTTATCAACATGTTGGTGCATCAGTTTGGAAAATGATTATCCAGAACACGTTTTTCAAAGAAAAGCTATGTTTATTATCATTTATTTTTAGATCATGGTTTTAAACAGTTTCTGGTTTATATGCCAAACGGAGCAATGACAGTTCTGTTTCCTCCAAACCAAATCTACAAATGGTGCTTTGAAAAAGTTCAAGTGAAGAATAAATAAGTACAAATTTGGCAAACAAAGTGTTTATAGCTCTGGAAATTGACCTAAATCTAGCTCCGTCCAGATGCCCCAAAAAAGTGAAATAGTCCTTTACCACACTGCCAGGTTGGAAGTCAGCTTTAGTGTCGATGAGTTTAATGATTTCTGGAGCACAGAGATTATAAAACCTAACCAGGTAAATGTTTTGTCCTGAACTGTCTGGATTTTACAAACCCTGCTGGAAAGGTCTGGAGAGTGGGACATCTTTAAAAGGAGAATTTACAGGAAGCCTGAATGCTTCATGCCCTGGCCTTGATGTGTGTGCATGTGTGTGTTAGACACTAAACAGAGATATTTGTATACTCTAAGTAATGCTTCTTAATGCTTTTACATGTGGAGGTGCTTACAAATGTGCATGAGATACAGTGACTGCAGCCAAATCCGTGCTGTCCTCACTGCCGTTCATTTAAGCTTGATGCAGTTTCTCCTCTGGTCCTGCAGAGATGGTCCACTTGGAGCAGACTAGTCCATGTCAGAGGTCAGCCAGCAGGGAGTCTGATGACTCTGGAGAGGCAACACCTGTACAGGTTTGTTCTCGCATGAAAAACTCCCCAGGTTTCTGCAGAGGGAATTGGTTGTGGTGATTAAATATACTACATTTTCATCAGTAACCGTAAATAAATGGAGCTGTAACATTTACTGAGAAATAAACATCCTTTTAGATGATTGGTTAATATATTTAATGCACAGTTTCATGCTTGGCAGAGTGACTCAGCTGCTGCTTGTTTTTTTTTTGTTTTTTCTTTCTTTCTTTTCTGGATGCAGAGCCGAGCAGCCTCCACCCCTCCTCGTCGGAAACCACTGGAGACTGACTTTGAGACTATAAAGCTCATTAGCAATGGCGCCTATGGGTGAGTAATGCTGTTTTGTTTGACTTGATGAGGAAAAAAACAATGAGGATGTGGTGTTATTGTAATGGTATGTTTACACCAGTCTGGTCTGAATGTTGTTAGAAAGTTTCTTAGCTTTATGCCTTCTCTTCTTAGTAGAATTCTCCTTTATTTTTTTTCTCTCTCTGTCACCTGCCCTTTCTCCTCTCGCCCATCTCATTCCCTGCCATGTAGAGCTGTATATTTGGTGCGCCACAAGGAAACCCACCAACGTTTTGCCATGAAGAAGATCAACAGACAAAACCTGATTCTAAGGAACCAAATCCAGCAGGTGTTTGTGGAACGAGACATCCTTACATTTGCTGAAAATCCGTTTGTGGTGTCCATGTTCTGCTCTTTTGAGACCCGGAGGCACCTCTGCATGGTCATGGAGTATGTAGAAGGTAAATACAGGATCTCAGATGGTGAATTGTAAAACTTACAGAGCCTTGCAAAAGTATTCATACTCTTCTTAACCCTTTTTACATTTTGGCACATTACCGCCACAAACTTTAATGGATTGTGTTGGGATTTTGTAACACAATGTAGCAAAGTAGAAAGAAAGTGATATATGGCTTTCCACGTTTTACCAGTGTAAATGTAAAACTGTGGCGTGCATTTGGATTCAGTTCCCCTGAGTTAATACGTTGTAGGACCGTCTTTCACAGCAGCAAGCCCTTTGGGGCAGTCTTTACCAGTTTTACACATGCACAAGATGTTTATGCCCAGTCTACTTTGAGCGAAGTAGCTCAATGTCTCAGATTGGAACATTGATTTTCAAATCTCTAGACAGATTCTTATTTGAATTGCTTGACTTTCCATAAGCCATCGTAATAGATGAATATGCTTTGATGTAAAACCCACCCACCCATGTGCACGCGCGCACACACACACACACACACACACAGTATGATGCTGTCACCCTCATGTTTCACTGCAGGGATGGTTTGTGGGTTGACACATTCTCCCACCTGAGCTGTGGATCTCTAAAGCATACATTTAAGATTTTATTCAGGATACCTTAAAAGTGTGAATAAATCCTCTTAACTGACTGGTCTGTAATGACCTCCTTTGTGCTTTAAGGTGGGGATTGTGCCAACTTGTTGAAGAATATCGGCCCTCTCCCTGTGGACATGGCCCGGATGTACTTTGCGGAGACTGTACTTGCCCTAGAGTACCTTCATAACTACGGCATTGTGCACCGAGATCTCAAACCTGACAAGTGAGCTCCATGCCAGCTGTACAAGACAAACATTCCCCTACTTACTGCTACTTTGACACAATTACTTGCATCAGCTTTAGAGCTGCTTTTAAGGCCGGATTTTTCCAAACTGAGTTTTTTTTTTTCTCTGTCTGAACTAAAAATGGAAATGCTCTGAGGTTATTGTTTGATGTATTATAATCCTGACTCTCTCTTTCTAACTCCTGCTTCCTTCCCTTACAGTCTGTTGATCACCTCCATGGGTCACATTAAGCTGACAGACTTTGGACTGTCGAAGATCGGTCTAATGAATATGACAACCAACTTGTATGAAGGACACATTGAGAAGGATACCAGGGAATTCATAGACAAGCAGGTGTGTTCTTTGTCTTCCAAAGCTTTTAGTGGTGATTGTGAAACTGGCTCACCACTAGCGTTCCTTCCCTTCCTCTGTTGTTTTTCTTGCGTGCAGGTGTGTGGGACTCCAGAGTATATTGCTCCTGAGGTCATCTTGAGGCAGGGTTATGGCAAACCTGTGGACTGGTGGGCCATGGGTATAATCCTTTACGAGTTTCTTGTTGGCTGTGTGCCTTTCTTTGGAGACACTCCAGAGCAGCTCTTTGGTCAGGTTGTTAACGGTAAGAAACCATTCTCTTAGTCAATCTAAGATTTATTTTTAAATTATTATTTATGGTGGTATGAGTCAAAGATTAAGCATGGGTCACTATGAGATTCTGAGATTCTCTTCATAAAACATTCAATAAAAATACCACAGGTTGAATTTGTAGAAAAGTAATGTAATAAATTCTCCCTTTTCTACTGCTTCTGATGTTATCCCACATCTATAGTCAAAATATGACTTAGGAAATTATGGTATGGGGCTAACGGTATTTATTGTTACCGCTATTAGAATGTTGTCCATAACATTAATTCAGTGTTTCGGTTTTTATATGTAGGCTTAAGCTAAAATGCAGATTGAATTCCTCTAGGTTTATTTTTCCCTCCCTACTTACAAACATAAATTGTCTGTAAAGACACAGATCTCATTTAATCAAATTCATTTGTATATTATTTTTGGAAAATTGTAATACATCCTGTTTTCATTCATTGGTTCTGATCCTCATTTGGCACAATTCATACTTACAAAGTATGACAGATTAGAGCTCCAGATCCAACCAATATAAGTGAGTGACCTCAGGCTGGGACATTTATTTCATAAAACCACATTTTCTTACAGTGGACTGAGTCTTAAAAACAGGTTTTTAATCCTGTTGAAACTTGAAATGGTTCAAACACACAACCTGCTGTAGTTATTAGCTTCAAAAGCCTTCTGTTGTAAAACCATTAAAAACTTGGAAATGAATATCTCTTGTGACTTGCCTTAAATTTCATCCATATGTTATGTATTTCTTAGTCATTTTTATATTGCTTAAAAGGACCAGCATTTGCCCATTATTTATTATTGGCTGCGTGATCACATCGATAAGTTACAATCGAACCGTTATCATTAGAGGAGAGGAGTTGTCTTTTCAACAGATTCAGTAATATTAGTTTTAATTAATGCTGCTTGGGTTGAGCAACATTTTTGGACCCTCTACCCACTTCCTAGTAAAAGATACTACAAAGAGCCATGTCTATTGATTGATTCGTGCTTTCCTGTTTAAAGATGACATCATATGGCCAGAAGGGGAAGATGCTCTGCCAGCTGATGCTCAGGATCTTATCACCCGACTGCTAAGGCAGAACCCTCTGGAGCGGCTGGGAACAGGTTAGTGGCAGCAGGACTGGTTCTCTCAAAGGGTCCATAAAGCTTCATAAGACGAGGAACGAGGAGGACGTGTGGTTAAAATTAAATAATGCTCTTCCAGAAGCAGAACTCTGACTTTCTTTTATTTATATGTACCTCCTTTTTAAAGAAAAATGCCCTAATCAGTCTAAAAACATTTAAAAGCCTAAATGTATGAAGGCACTCACAATGGTATCTATCTTCTTGTAGTGTACACGGTTGAATTATAGTGTAGGACGCACTGTGTAGCCCATAAAATACTATATGCCGACACAAACACTTCAAGATGTTTGTGTCGGTGGTGTCATGTTTCTATCAATCACAGCAATCAATGTATATGACATAAAATCAATCTTAACGCATCAATGAACAGTTATTGAACAAACATTCCTTTATGCGTCTGTCCATGTATATATCTATATATTTATCTTTCCATTTTTATCTGTTCATTGCCATCTGTCTGGCTTTATTTATTCATTTATCTATTGGTCTTCACCTATCTGTATCTATTAGTGCTGGGCATCTGTTACAATTCTTAATCAGGATTCAGTAATGAATTCAAAAGTTGTTTTGTCGACTTACTTTAAAGATACTTCTATATGAACAAAAAGTGTAATACCCCTTGGTTTGGAAACAACTCATAATTACCTGCAATATTCTAAAGTAAATACACATTTATTATGGTTTAATAGTTAATTAAATGTTTAAATAAATTGAATAAGGAACCACAGCAAATGAATAAAGGACATTAAGATACTTTACAGTCTGATACTCAGTTTGAGTTCATTTGTTCACTTTCTCCAGATGAACATGTGTTTAACATGTAAATGACAGAGTGTGTGAGATTTTATTTTGACATCCTGCCTCCGTCCCTGGGCCATCAGGACCATTCCAACTATTATACTTTTTTTCATTTAAATAGATGTGCTTTATTTGAAACATGCACATAAAGTGCCAGGTAAATTAAAGTTTTGGTCCATCATGCTTCCATACAAGTACATAAACCAACACCGTTGATTTTTCCTCTCGGCTCCACTCTCTCCAGCGTTATTTAGAGCATATATTTGAATACAGTAACTTGATCGATGGAGGTAGGGGCACCGCCCCGCCCCGCCCCTCCAATGAAACTACTAGGGGGAAACTGTTCCTCTGTGTTCTCCCCCTCGCTGCTGCTCATGTTCATTTGCAGGTGAACCCTCCGCCATAAATTGGAAACAATGTACAGTAGTTCCTTTCCAACTGTGGTAAATTAGTAAAACACGTACAGACGTTTAATAATTTACTACATGTTGTGATGTCTTGAGGGGGCGGGCTATTGGTGAATATGGATATGGATAATCGCAGGGAAACACTAGGGCCACATTTAACCATTTAAAACAAACAATGATTTCTTTTGACTCCAGCTGGGACTACAGAGGTGAAGAGTCACATGTTCTTCTTGGGCCTGGACTGGAACGGCCTCCTGAGGCAGAAAGCTGAGTTCATACCTCAGCTGGAGTCTGAAGACGACACCAGTTACTTTGACAGTGCGTAGATTATTTCCACACACATATTAATGTTCTAATGTGAAACACCGAACTGTTATCCAAGAAAGCATTTTCTTTTGGACACTAAATACACTAAGCACACACCTTTTTTTTGTGTGCTCTGTTCCCTGCAGCACGGTCAGAGCGCTACTGTCATCTTGGCTCAGATGATGATGAGACTAACGATGATGAGTCCTCTCTGGAGCTCAGACAGTTCTCCTCAGTTGCTCACCGCTTCAGCAAGGTAAACATCGCTCTGGTAGAAGAGAACTGCTACATCTTGGTTGCACTTTATGTAAGCAAGAATAAATATTTAGGTCGTATCAAATGACATATTTATCCTGATCTACAGGTGTACAGCAGCACCGAGCACCTGTCCACCTCCACCCCGTCCAACCAGAGCCTGTCGTCATCGGAGCGAAGCCACAGTGAGGAGAAGGAGGACCGATGGGACGGCAGGGGAGTCCTTTCACCAGGAGACGGACACAAGAACTTGGCTGGTGTAGACAGGAGGGCAGATGGACCCAGAGGGAGGTGAGTCCCCTGAAGCATGACGGATGGGCTCATGTAGAACTGAATAAATCTGCTTTGATTCTGTTTCTTAGCTATAGCCTTTATTCCAAAAAGATTGAAAAATAATAAGCCTATTTTGTTTTGATATAAATGGTGGATATTACTAAATTTTCACAGGGCTAACCAGCATTTCAGAATGCTGAGCATTACTTTGTTTGCTGCTATATGCTCGAGATTCTAGTTTGGTCTCGAAAATAATTACAAAGAATAGAGTTTGGTTTTAGCGGTTTTCCATGTCTGGATAAGACAATAAGGGAAAACCATACAGATTGTTCTGTCATGTTCCAAAACAAGAGTCTGATTTATAAATTTTTCAAATAAAATTCTTCCAATTTTACTGTTCAGATTAATGACATTTAATATATAGATGTCAGGCTGATGTCACAATATGTGCTGTTGTTTCATCAGGCCTCCTTGCCCACATCAACCTTAGATTTAAGGGAGAAAAGGGAAGCATGTATTTCTAAGAAGTGCTTTCCATAGTAAAGATGTTTAATATCTCTAACTATGGCTGATAGATTTTAAGAGATATGAAATTACAATATAATAAGCACAATACTGGCAGACCATTAATAATAAATATATGAAATAATCTTGCAAGCTGCATGTGGCCCATGGTCCTTCAGCCTGAGGAAAGTTAGCAGGAAACATTTATTTTTCTGGTTTTCGTCTGTTGGAAGCTAGTTTAAGAGAAACCAAAAAGAGTTGTATTTAAAAACCTTTGACCCTTGAATTTCAGGGGGATGTCTGTTCTTTCGGGAGCAGATATGGTTTCAGTCCATGTGTGCTGAAAGGCAGCAGATGTTCAGAAGTTGTTCTCTGGGTACAGCTCACTGTAAAATAATCCAATTTCAAAAAATATCAAGAAAAAAAGATCTGATGCAACAACCTTCTCTGTTCACACATTCATGTGTGTGGATAAATAAATGCTGATGCTGACCTATAGATCTTAGGGACTGAACATTTTTGGGTTGAAATTCAAGTAAAACCAGACTTGTCTGTACAATCAATCATTCTTTAAAATTCATCCAAATGTCACTGTAATCCTAAAATGTCGACTTCATATTCCCTTTGCAGTCTTCGTCCACGTGCTTCCTCCAGCTCATCGCATTCAGAGCGCAGTGGCAGCCCGCTGGTCATGAACAGCACAGATGTTGCTGCCCGCATTGCCATCCCTGCTGAGGAGGAAGGTAAAGCTTCCTTCTCTACTTACTTAATACTTTATTTTTGGAACACCTATGCTCACACTCTGCACCCTGGATTATAGACGGGATAGTCTCCAACCTCAGGCGGATCCGACTGCGAAGCAACAGCACGGGCACAAGGCCCTCGTTCCGCAGAGGGGCGTCCCGGCGGATCGCTCACCAGCTGGAGACCCCAGAGAAACCTAGATGCCCCGCTGGAAACGTCCCGAAGTCGGCTTCAATCTCTGGTCTGTCCCTCATCATTACCCCAGGTAACGCCATGATGCCCCGTACAAAATGTTAAAACCGCATCAACAGTTCAAATGGAAAACGGGTGACTAAAGCCTGTTAACCTCATTGACATTCATGATATCATTTAGTTTCCTTATTATTCATGTTGTTGGGTCAGTTATTGTAAAGGTGAGACACTACAATGGCATCTACTACCTGGCAGGATGCAGATTATACCACAATGCTAAATACTGAAAATATGATAATCAAACTATAATTCTGAGATCATCATCTCCTTCGGTGGCAGTTTTGTCACGATCAAGTTTTCTGTACAGCTCTGTTTATTTTTGTTTTGGTTTTCCTCTCTGTGCTGAAACCAGATGACTCGGCCGGTCCTCCTTTAAGTCCCAAATCATCTCTGTCCCTGTCGTCCAACCCCTCCTCCCGGGACTCGTCACCCAGCCGGGACCTGCCCATCGGCATCAACTGCCTCAGGCCCCCGGTGGTCATTCACAGCTCTGGCAGGAGGTTTGGTTTTGCTCTCCGAGCCATCAGGGTATACATGGGAGACAGCGACATATATACTGTTCATCACATGGTTTGGGTAGGTGCCTTTAAAGTTTCTATATATCAGTGTGGTCCCTCTCTGAAGTTTACATCAACTTGTCATCAGAATAAAAATAAGTACATTTTTGGACTTTGAATGATGTATTTGAACTAGTCTTTCGAGGTGGTATGATTATACAACTTCAGTACCTATAAAAACCAATAACTGGGGCGTGGCGGTGCCGCAGGGATAAAACCTGCACCCCTTATTCAGAGACTGTCATGAGTTTGACTCCCAGCCCAGCCTGCCTTTGCTCCATGTCTTCCCCCTCCCTCTATCCCTTTCCTGATAGCTTACTGTCTTTTTACTGCTGCAAAAAAACAAAATTCACATATTTTAAACTGTTGTGGCTTTTATCTAATACACACTGGGTCAAAATTAAACAACTAGACTCAAACATGTACATATGCCCCTGCTTGTATTTGCTTAATTGTTGCTTAGAGGAACCAATTGTCCCTAAGCTACCAGCACAATACTGGTCGAATATTTAACTACTCTCTTCAGAAACAAAAGGGCTCAGTTAATTAGCTGGTTCTTGTGGTCCAGACTTTTAATCACACCCCAGTCCAACTTTCAACTGGGCAGAGGTTGGCACCGTTTCAGAAAGTTAATGTTTGTCAGATTTATTCTTTCCAAATCCTGTTTTATTTGTCGTTGGGATCATTGTTCTGTTGGAACACCCGACTGGGTCTAAGTTTGAACCATCTAGCTAGTATTTGGAGGGAACTCTCGGTTTCCAGTATTCCTTCCACTTTGTGTAATCCACCAGTACCACTGATGCAGGCCCAGAGCATGATACTACCAACACCATGCTGAACAGATGGACAGTGTCTGTCGGCTTGAACACCTTTTCCTGGCTCCTCCAAACATAATTCCTGTTATTGGGATCAAATAGCCACCTCTTTGTTTAGCCTGGCCGTGCGTTTTCTCTCTCCAGAAGAAGCTGTGTAATCACTCCATCCAGATGAAAGTATGGTTCAAATACATCCTTAAAAGCTGAAAGTTAATGATATTAATGCAGTATGTCTGACTTCTGGTCTAATTTTAATATAGCTTTTAGAATTTTATATGAAAGTGCCATTTTTTTCCTGTTCTAAGGACCAAATGAAACTTCATTGATGCAACAACAGAGTTCATGAGATAATGAAATTGTCTATTTAGGATTTTTGAGTTGACTTTTAAAAGTAAGACACCTAAAGAGATCGTAATGGAAAGAGTTCAGTCATACTTCAACCATATGATTTTAGATTTTTGCTTGACTAATTATTTTGTGCTGTTTGTGTTTGGCTTCAGTCTGTGGAAGATGGCAGTCCAGCGCATGAGGCAGGACTGAGGGCAGGGGACCTCATCACCCATGTTAATGGAGAGTCAGTCCAGGGTCTCGTGCACACTGAGGTGGTGGAACTTCTGCTGAAGGTAAGGGGAGAACGTAGAAACTTCTTTCCACAGATATTATTATTTACCTCAGAACTTGGAAGATCTATTCCCAGAAAATATGGGAATAATTATGCCTAACTTAACTGTGCTCCGGTTGCAAGTCATATCTTATGCATTCAAGCATGTGGTACTGTGTGAGCAACTGATTGTGTTTGCTTCCATCTGTTGTGCTGCTGAAGAATTTATCATAGCATCTATTTTTATTTGTTAAACATACAGCAGTCATATCATGTCATGATGTTGTCCTTGGTGAGAAACCTTTGATTCTTCTTTTCATAACGTACAACACCCAGCAGCTTAATGTAGGAAATGGATTTTTATAAAATGAACACTGGGTCCTGAGTTTCCAATCCTGCAGATTAAAGTCTGATCAGGCACTTTAAACGACACAAAGTGCTTATTAGACATGAAGGAGAGAGCCTAGTCAAACAGAGGAGTCGTGTACCAACAATACGAGCACAAAAATGATTGAAACTGGCATGTGGCGTTTGCTCTGGTTTAATATCATACAGCATTCCTTGTCCCATTTCTATTCGATGTGTACCGTATCCTCTATTTAGTGAAGATTGCTGAGGGTAAAGTGTTTATCATAAGCTCGTACTCGTCGTCTCCTGCTTTATCAGAAACCGGGTCGTGGGGGCAGCAGATTTAGTAGAGACCCCAGACCTGCCTTACCCCAGGCACCTCCTCCAGCTCCTCCAGGGGGAGCCAAGTCTTTCCCAGGCCAGCCAAGAGACATAGTCCTTCCACACAGATTCCCGAGCCTCCTCAGTTAACTCCTCTCGATGTGGAGAAGCAGCAGCTCTACTCCGAGCTCCTCCTGGATGGGAGTAAGCTCTCCACCAAAATAATCTAAGCTCTTAGTCTAATTTGTTAGTTTTTATCATGTTAAACCAAAGATCTTGGTAGTTTCTAGTTGTTGAACCAGGTCCTTTTATTTGCCTCCTCTGAGATGAAGCTTGTTTCCCTTCCTTGAATCAGTCTGGCTAAGTTCCTCCATTATGCTTAGCAATCCTCCATGTACCATTAAACTACTGATCTAGTTCAGATTTCTCTGTGGAAAAATGTGTAAACCATATTTCTCCTTTCAGTATTGCTCTACTTTGTTAGTCTGTTACATGAAATCCCAATGAAATGCATCAATATTTGTGGTGGTAAATAAAGTTTAAGAAGTGTGAATACTTAGTGCAGGGCAGTGTAACGCTGCCTCTCCTTTTGGGAATATCACAGTCCTCTGCACTCAGAGACACTGCAGGTGATCATCTGGATGTTCTATCAACCCAAAAACATATGTCTGTTAAAGTCCAACTAACCAAATAAAAGAAGAACAAAGATGTAGTTTCCAGGCCCCTCAGGCACCAACTTACCAGTTCATCTCAGTAACAAACTAATCGATCTGGCTTAAATTCCGACACTACACACATTAGACAAACTGCTTTCTTTTGGCTATGACTTCATGTCAGTGAAATGTTTTCAACAGAGCGGCAACAAGGTGACTCTTCAAACGACTGCACTGGAGAACACTTCGATCAAGGTGGGCCCTGCCAGGAAGGCGAGCTACAAGGCCAAGATGGTCCGACGCAGTAAGAAGAGCAAGAAGAAGGATGGACAGGACAGGTGTGTGGCTTCACATGTTGTCTGTGAAGTCTAAGGAAGCAATATAATTGTGTGAACTGTTATCACACCTGAACTTTTGTTTTAGTACCAGGCGTCGCATCTTTAAGAAGCTATCGAAGCACACAGCTCCCCCACCAATGCAGAGCAGCCGCAGCTTCTCCTCTGGCTTTCCCCAGTCGTCCAGCGACAGCCTCTCTGGTTCCCCCACACAGAGTCTGTCCCCTGGGCCTTCCACACCATGTCACTCCCCGGGCCCCGACCAATCTGGAGGTGGGACACAATACCTTGTGGGAGATTTAGTCTTATGTTGTTTGTTGTAGAAAAACAATTTTGACTAAATCTGAACTTATTTTATTTTTGTCCTTTTCTTTCAGATTCCAGTTCATCTCCTTGCTCCAGTTCTCCCAACTCACCAGTACCACAGGCTCGTCCCAGCTCCCTTCATGTTCACGGTCGCTACACCAAAGCTGGTCGCTGCAAGTCCACCAGCAGCATCCCTCCTTCACCTCTGGCTTGTATCCCACCACCTCAGCCTCTCTCCCCTCAGTGCTCTCCATCCTGTCTCCAGAGTCATCCCAAGTCCCTCCAGGGGTTCCATGGGAAGACATTATCCCCTCCCACTGTTGCTCGTCACTCTGTGCGTCCCCGCAGCGTAGAACCACCACGCTCACCCTTGCTTAAGAGGGTACAGTCAGCAGAGAAGCTTACAGGAGATAAGACGGGTAAGGGAGGCTACCATGGAGACAGGAAGGCTTACAGTACCCGGCGACACACCATGGAGATGCCACTATCTGAGGGGGAGGGACTAGAAGATGAAGAAGTGGACACCACAACAAGATTTGTCTGTGTAGGTGAGCACGGTCGCCAGGGGCTGAGCATCGGAGGGCAGAAAGAGTCCCATGATCTGGTTAGTGGAGGCAGTAACCACCAACGCTCGGCCGGCTCGCCTCAACACCGTGGAGGCAGCCACCATCCAAAGGAGGTGATGAGAAAGCTGGCTCTGTCTGAGCGCAGGGATTCGTTTAAGAAACAGGAGGCTGTGCAAGAATTAAACTTTGACTTGGATGAGACGGAGGAGACACCAAGCCCAAAGCTTCCCATCACCCACCCGGAACCATTTAAGGTATCCTGGATCAACCGTTCCCAGCCTGAATTCAAAAGGAAGCCAGAAGACAGCGGAGCTCAGAGTGCCACTCAGCGGAAAGCAAAGTGTAAAGGCAAAGAGGAGTTTTAATTTTTCCCCAATAATGCATCTGATGGCCTTGCATGAATCCAGGAAACTGTGACCAAGTCAAAAATACCAGACAGCTTAAAGACTAGATCTCACCCATCCTCAAACACTGGCAACAGAGAACCGAACTGTTTACTTCCTCTGTTAGTTCTCAGATCACTGTGCCACCTGTAACTGATGTATTCTGTAAATATTTTATTTTAATTGAAGAAACTTATTTATGGCCTTTTAGGCTTGTTTCTTTTTTTTTTAGACCTGGGATGCTTCTTCCAAAAGCAACAAGTAGAGCAACACATTCAAAAAATGAGATGGAGTAAGGTCTGGAAAAGAGCAGCTTATTTTCACATGTACCATGTGCACTGTAGAACTTCCCAACGTGCTTTTTGCCTCCTCCCTGAAGAAATGTGCTGTCTGAACGTGGCAGTTAACATTCAGACCGGTTATTCCCGAATACTGTGTATGTATCACCAAACGATATCCCTCTGAGGTCAAGCTGTGTGCCCAAGCTTGGTTCAGCCAGAGCATCCATTTGAAAAGAGGTACTGTAGTATAGACGAAGGCATCGGGGAAACATGGGCTCTTCCAGCTCTCACTGTTTGTCAGCTGAAGCTCCTGCAGGTCTTTAACTCAGAATATGATGGGAGTGTGTGGGAACTGTCATCAGTGCTTCCGACCTGCTTCTCCTGCCTCGTCATAAACAAACATGGCTCAGTTGGCTTTTTGTTTTTAATGTGTTTTAAGAAAAGTGGTTTACATTTAATGCAGGTATCTCTATGGAGTTGTCCTGGTTTTTGTTAAATTGTAGACAAACTGTCAGAATTGAACTGGTGGCTGAAAGAACAGGAGAACTTTTGTATATTTTGATATGGAACGGTCTTGTTTCAGTGCTAATAACCTATGCTATAGACTTATACTTTATAAACAATGGTGGACCTTATAGCAGCTGTGTTACAGTGGTGTTTTGTGGCCTTGTGAAAGTAGATGGAGTCAGATCACATCAATCTATTTTTAATTAAGTCGAGACGTTTTTTCCATCTGTCACATCTGTTCTACAGTACCTTTGTTTCAGATTGAAATGTTTTGTATATGGGGCTTTTTTTCCTTTTAATTCAGAAAGCGTTTGCAATTAATGTGTCCCATCTTCACCGTTGTTTGAACTCACTTTTTGTTTTTCAAAGTAAGGGGAGATATGGGATTAATAAAAGAAGCAGAGCCTTGGGTAAAAGTTGCAAATGGTTCAGGATTAAATTAAACCTTTCATTTACCCACTGGTTTAAGGGTGGAAACTTGTCTTGGTGGGAGTTGTCGTCAAACTTTCATAGGCACCATCATCACATGTTCATCTGTTAGTAGTTGGAAGTCCCTTTTTCTTTTTTTTTTTTTTTAATACCACTTAGTGAATTGGTCTCACAACCAATGGAGGATCATAAGTCTCCTTGTATCTGGAGCACTTTTATTCACACCGAACTTTTCCACTTGTATGTTTGTGAATTAAATGTGTTCCTCCCAAACCAATTCCCGAATAGCAATGGGGAAATGCATACCACATTGGTTTCTGCTTCAGACTTATTTGATATTGTTAATTAGTCTCCTGTATTAAAAGTGCTTGAAATAAATTAATTCCAAAGGACTTGAGTCCTGGACGAAAAGAAACTGTTGCCTTGTCATTCATCCATCCATCGTCTATACCCTCTTGTCCTTGCAGGGTTGGGAGGGGCTGGTGCCTATGTCTAGCGTCATTAGCCGAGAGGAGGGGTACGGCCTGGACAGGTCGCCTATCTATCACGAGACAACAGAGAGACAAACATCCATACACACACAATGGCTTAGACCTAAGGACAATTTAGAGTGACTATTTAACCTAACAGTCATGTTTTTGGACTGGGGGAGGAAGCAAGAGGACCCAGTGAAAATCCATCCATGCATGCAGGGGGAGAACATGGAAACTCCATGCAGAAAGACCCCAGGCCAGGATTAAAACCCAGCACCTTGTTGCTGCAAGGCAGCAGAGCTACCATCTGCGTCACCATGCAGCCCTTGACAACAAAATAGCAGAATTCATAGAACGTGACATGTATAGGAGAGATACTATATACAAAATAGTTTGATTTTACATCATAGAACGTGACATGTATAGGAGAGATGTTATATACAAAATAGTTTGATTTTACATCATAGAACGTGACATGTATAGGAGAGATACATGTCACGTTCTATGACATGTATAGAACGTGACATGTATAGGAGAGATGTTATATACAAAATAGTTTGATTTTACATCATAGAACGTGACATGTATAGGAGAGATACTATATACAAAATAGTTTGATTTTACATCATAGAACGTGACATGTATAGGAGAGATACATGTCACGTTCTATGACATGTATAGAACGTGACATGTATAGAACGTGACATGTATAGGAGAGATACATGTCACGTTCTATGACATGTATAGAACGTGACATGTATAGAACGTGACATGTATAGGAGAGATACTATATACAAAATAGTTGGATTTTACATCATAGAACGTGACATGTATAGGAGAGATATATACAGAATGAGTTGGATTTTACAGAAGGCTGGCTGGTGAACTTACCACTTTTCCTGTTCTGTGTTGAGATTTTATGTCAAAACTATAGGAGTTATGATAGAAGTAATGATTGCCCTTTTTGCCTCATCATTTACCTATTATACAAAAATAATCTGCTGCCCCTTCCAATTTCACAGTTTGACGTATCAGGACATAAAAACAATTTAAATCTAACCTAGAGCACACATCAGATGGTGGTTTATTAAATGATGACCACCATGTGATGTTTGGAGGAATGTCACCCCTTCTTCTTTACAACATTTCTTCAGTTCATTAAAGTGGAACTAAGCCACATGTAAAAGCATATTTTCGCCCCAGACGGATTTTGAAAATGCCACCAGTGGGCAGTGCCAAGCGGGGTTGAGTGCGTCAGGAGGGAGCAGAGTGACGCTGGTCGTTTCGCCACAGATGGATCTTTTGAGGTGGAGGATTTTCACCTCTCATCGCCGGAGGCTTTTCGGAGCCCAGCAGGCCTGAGCCTGTTGGAGGGAGATGGTTGTAAACCCGAACGCGGGGGCTGTGACGTAAGCGTGTACAAAGTTGTACCGTTTGAACCGATAGGAAAATTGAACTGCAGTAACCACCGTTCAACCCAAAGAGGGCAGCACTAAGACGGTTTTAGGACAAATATTGCAGAATTAAACAAGTGTACATAAAAAGTAAAAAATAGTACAGTAATGTAAAGATAGCGACCTTAAGGTACAGTTTATCTGCAAAAAAGTTGTTTTGGGGTGCAGGACATCTTTAAGGACGGCAGACATCGTTTCACCTCAGATGCTCTCTGCTGTAGATGTGCTTCTGCGTTTGGGATCATTGACCTATTGATGAACTGATTTTAGCCAAGCTTCACCTGTCAGCCCCACATTTGATGCTAGAAAGCTACTTTGGTATACACAGGAGTTCTTGATCGATTCAGTGACAGCATGATGTCTAGTCTAACACCAAAGTGCTTGACAGGTGATATGGGGTGTCCGTGCAGATACTCTGGGTTTTGAATAACAGCACTGGGTTTTATGGCCAATTATCTCTACTTTGGTATCATCTGCTTATAGGAAATTATTCCAGATGTCTTCCCCATGAACATTGTTTATGTCTAGATTGTGACTTTAGACAATCCAATGTCAATTAGCAATATTATAGCATATTTTATCATAGACTTCTTATCAGGTCTTGGCAGGCATAAACAACAAAATACAAGTTACACCATTATGAATAAAAACGTAAACAAGATACATGTTTTTCTATTCTATTCAATTCAGTTTATTTATATAGCGCCAATTCACAACACGTCATCTCAAGGCACTTCACAAAGGTCAGGTACATACATTCCAATTAACCCTAACCATTAAACAGTGCACTCATATTAAGTTATTTATTCAAGTTGAATAAAAAGTTTTTCTCTCTAAGGAAACCCAGCAGATCACATCAAGTCAGTGACTTGCAGCATTCACTCATACTGAGCATGCATGTAGCGACAGTGGAGAAAAAAACTCCCTTTTAAAAGGAAGAAACCTGCAGCAGAACCAGAACCAGGCTCAGTGTGAGCGGCCATCTGCCACGACCGACTGGGGATTTGAGAGAACAGAGCAGAGACACAAAAAGAACACAGAAGCACTGATCCAGGAATACTTTCTATGGGAAGGACAAGT
>JAHUTJ010025578.1:0-23959 GCA_036250325.1 Characodon lateralis | reverse complement strand
GCTCTTACTGGTGCAATGTGCAATCAATGAAGACTGGCTACCAGGCTGGTCCAATTTAGCCATGAAACCTCCCACACTAAAATGACAGGTGTTTCAGTTTCATTGTCCAACCCCTGTATATAAATAAATATAAAGAATTTTTGCACTGCGCTGAACAATGGTAATGGGCACCACTACAACAGACTAAAAGACATGAGATATAAAACCTGTGTTCCTCCAGTGCTGAACAAATTGATTTTACAGATTTCTCTGTATATCCAACTATGAATTATACTGCATAGTTCAGACTATATCAAAAGTGGGAGAGGAGGTAAACAGTCACACCTCTTTGCACCATATGTAATTTAATTCTCACTATAACAGTTTACTCAGGTAGCTACCTGTGTCCGGATTGAAAAAAGTTACATTTTCGCTTGATAAATGTTTGCGCTGTATTTTTTGGATATAAAAAAGCCATTAGATAGCATCAACAACTATGTTCTATCTTAAACAGATCAAATCTTTCAACAATATAATAACTTTCTAGGTAAATTACAAACATTACTCTGAGAGGTAGTTATTTTAATTTTATAACAATTATTATAAGAAATCTATTGAAGTTCGACCATTTTATTCATTTTAAATCTTTTTGCTTTATATCTAAGATTGTGTGCGGACTTTCTTTACCACCACAAAGATAGAGGTGGCTGTAGCACCACAAAGATACACAACTGTGCTGTTGGTGGTAAATATTTGGTTTACTATGAGTTATATGAGAGTCTTTTCCTTCTATACCTAATGCAAATTTTAATATCTGAAGAAAAAAACAAGTCTCTATACACTTAGGTTGTATTTATTTCTACACAAAGGTTTTATGTCCTTCAGGTTTTTGTTTTACGTGTAGGCAGACAGGAAGTGAGGTGGAGAGAGGGGAAAGACCTGCAGGTCTCCGGGGTCGGGACTGGAACCTGGGATGGCTCTATCGAGGACCGAAGCCTCCATATATGGGTGGTGTGTCCTTCCGCTACGTCATGTGCCTTTTCGTCTCTGTGGTGTTTAAACTTTAACCTACCTGATATTGCAGATGAAAGTTTGCCTATTAGCTAAATCTGGCAGATTTACAGGGTTTAACATATTCTTCAGTGCCAGTTTCCCCTTTTTAAATAAATAAAACAAGTTTTGCTTTTTTAGTATGAAATTAAGGAAAATAACTGAAGCATCCCAACAATGAAACTGAAGAGTTTTAGATCTGATATTTTCAGTGATTGCTGATTGTTATGTGTCCATCTACAGAGGTTTTTTTTCTTCTGGTCCAGTAAAGATTGTTGTTCCCTCATACATACTTCCTACAATTATTATACCATTACTTTATACAAGTTATTTTATCTATTTGGTTTATTTTAATACAATTCAGTTTTAGCCTAAACCGTCTCAATTATGGTTGAGGTGCAAACACCCCCCCCATTTCTGCTACCTGTGCGACCCCTTCTCTTTTCCAGTGGTTATTATCAGTCTGACAGGGAGAGGTATCCCCGATCCTTGTGATTTTTAGTATAACAATGGCCACCAGTGGGCTCTAGATGGACAAATTGAATTTTATTTATACAGCGCCAATTCACAACACATGTCGTCTCAAGGCTCTTCCTAAAGTCAATTCAATTGAATCTTACAGATTTCAAGTCAGGTTCATACATTTCAGTTTTTCTATCTAGGGAAACAGCAGATTGCGGCGTTCACTCCACCTGGATGAGCATATAGCAACAGTGGACAGTCACTGGCGTTGACTTTGCAGCAATCCCTCATACTGAGCATGCATGTACCGGCAGTGGAGAGTATTGACAGCCAGAATGTGACTGCAGCAACAGCTTCACCAGGCAGACTTAAGCAACATTCTGATGAAACTATCCTCAACACAGAAAGGGCATGAGTTCCTATGTACACCTACAATTACCTGTACTTAGCCTACAAGTGGTCGTGCAATTTAGGCATTTCTAAATGAATGGTTTAGATTGTTTTTTTGACTCTTCGGGCAGCAATTCTGTTATTTCCTTGCAGCACTGAACATAAGATTTCCTCTGTACTTTTAATGTTTTGCCATGTGCAAAAACATTCAAATTACAAGCATAGCAAGAGCTATTAAGAAGCCCACTCTAGAAAGCATGCAATGAATGACTGTTTTATTGGCTCTAGGGTTTCAGCTATAATCAATAGTACTGCTGGAAGTTATGGCATATGAATCACAATAAATTATGGCCTAAAGCTACACCCAAACTGTAAAACTTTTTTTTTTTTTTTCCCACAAACCACCTCTGGTTTCTTACCGATGTGTTTTTAAACCATCTTCCTTGCAAGTGAGCATGTCTCTCTGGATGGCAGTCCCTCTGTGAGTCTCTCACCGATTAATCCAGCACATTCTACTTTAATATCCAGTGGCACCGGCACATTTTAATGCAACCTGAGATCCAGAGATGAGACCTGTTCTTAAAAACTCACTCTCCCTCCAGGCTTAAAGGAATGCCTGTCCTCTTTGGATGTAATTGAAAAAGATGGATCTCACCAAGTGTTTCACCAACACAGCGGGCAGGAATTGGATTGGGAAATGTGTTCCGTATCATATTGCTATGTATGTGTTCGCCAGAGGCTCACACACAGTTGGTGAGTGCAACATGCTCATGCTGCCCATACTGAAAGGCAAGAAAACAGAAGGGAGACATTTGCAATTTTATTACTACTTTAATGGGTTTCTCCATCACTCAGGAATTGCGCTTTCTAATGCATTGGGCCTATAAATACAAGGTTCAATAGACAGCCGCTCTGCTCTCCTCATTATTCATACATTCATACAAATTAGAACAGAAGGTTGAGTAAAATATGCTGTCCATTTCCATTGTGACACTATCAGAACTAGATCATGCATACAATCTAATCGGTGGTATAATATTAAACATGTTATCTAAAAGCTGCAAGTGGGATAAATACAGATGTACCTACAAATACTAATCGTGTGAAATGTCACCCAAACATAGCTGAGTGACTGACTGCATGTGTCCCAGGTGAAAATTGAATGGGTTCCATCAAAGACAACCCATGCTACATGCAGCATGAGTAATACCAAAAGTATAGCTGAGAAATTGTTTTACCACATTATACAGCCAAACTTTTGTCTGAGTTTGTTTTTCTCTTTAAAACAGTGTTTTATTACTGATGATGCCCGACATAAAATCACTTCTATGGAGGAATCAAAGTGCTAAAATTAAGAACATTTTTAATAAGTTAAAAATTACTAAGAAGATATTTCAATACAATATTAAAACCTTAAACCATTATTTCATTTGTATATTTTTTCCTTTCAAAGTTTAGCTTGAATTTCTTCTTTTTACTGTTATTAGCTGACAGCCATGCTGAATAGTTTATCTTGCATCAACATCACAGATCTAACAGTAGTCAACTGTGTAGCCTAGTTACAGTGTCTCACAAAAATAAGTACACCCCTTACATTTTTATAAAGATTATATCATTTCATTGGACAATACTATCTGGTACAAAGTAGCCAGTAAACAGCTTGTATAACAGTGTAAATTTGCTGCCCCCCCATAAAATAACTCAAAACATATCCATAATGTCTAAACCTCTGGCAACAAATGTAAGTACACTCCCAAGTGAAAGTCCCCCAACTGTCCCCAATCAGCCATTTTACCTCCATGTGACCTATTAGTGTTACAGGGTCTTAGGTGTGAATGGGGAGCAGGTGTGTTAAATCTGGCGATTTCGCTCTCACAATGGTCACTGGAAGTTCAGCAAGGCACCTCATGGCGAAGAGATCTCTGAGGAGCTGAAAAAAAGAACTGTTGCTCTACATAAAGATGGCCTAGGGTATATGAAGATAACCCTCAAAGTGAGCTAAGGCATGGCGGCCAAGACCATACTGCGGTTTAACAGAACGGGTTCCACTCAGAACAGACCTCACCATGTCAACCAAAGATATTGAGTGAACGTTCTCAACGTCATCTACAAACAATGGTATGAGTGCTGCAAGCGTTGTTGCAGAAGTTGAAAGGGTGGGGGAGTCAGCCTGTCAGTGTTCAGACCATACGCTCCACATTGCACCAAACTGAAATGCATGGCTGTCATCCCAGAAGGAAGCATCTTCAAAAGATGATTCTCAAGAAAGCTGCAAACAGGACATGGATTACTGGAACCATGTCCTGTTTTCTAATGAGACCAACTTATTAGGATCAAATGGTGTCCAGTGTGTATGGCGGCGACCAGCTGTGTCTTGCCTACAGTCAAGGATGGTAGCATGATCCCTTGTCTATCAGAAACTGGGCCGCAGAGCAGAATTCCAACATAACGACCCCAAACACACGTCCAAGATGACGACTGCCTTGCTAAAGAAACTGAGGGCAAAGATCCTGAACTGGCCGAGTATGTCTTCAGACCTAAACCCTATTGAGCACCAGCGAGGCAACCTCAAAGAGATGGTGGAGGAGCAGACGGTTTCTAAGATCAACCAGCTCTGTGATGTTGTCATGGAGGAATGGAAGAAGATTCCAGTGTCTGTGAACCTGTGAAGCTCTAGAGAGCTGCATGCCCAAGAGAGTTAAGGCACAGATGGATAATAATGGTGGCCAGACAATATATTGACACTTTGGGGTCCCTTTGGACATTTTTACTCAAATGTGAGGGTGTACTCACATTTGTGAGGTACAGTTTTACTTAAAACATCATACTTACTGTATTCTGTGCAAATGTAAACACAACGCAGCGTGTGTTGAATAAAACAGCTCCCGACCCTCTTAATTCTAAATTTCTGTACATGTGCATTGCATTAGTTGGCAAAAAAACAGAAAACAAATACATTTAGACAGTACTGCCTTTAAAAGTCATGATGATAAACTGAACACTAAAAGCTTGGTGAGGGAAGACGTCAGGGCCTTCAAAGCATTGTTAGAATGCCCTAAGTGGAGAAAAAAAAATCTTATGTTACTAATTAATAACCAATTAAAATGATCAGAGGAATGCTTCCCTTCAATTTAATAATAAGACTGGGTGCTGTAGAGGCTTTCTTCTGGGGTTCAATGTTTTCTAGCTGGCATAGTAAGAGATAGAGATGTGGCTGGTGATAGACGTTTCAGGAGATGACAGTTGCAGGTTATCAATCATTCAAGATGATTAAACCATAAAAAAAAGATATGGGTTATTAAAGTTTGTGTAAGACATGCTATTAGCGATAGGTGCCTGACTATGCAGTAAAATGCGGAAGCATATTAAGGATAATATGCAATATCAACATCCCCAACCTGCCACCAATTCATTATAAGCCCACCAGCATGAATCCAAAACAAAACCTAATAAAAAAATACTCTGATGTATACATGTACTCTTTATATAAACCACTGATAGTACACTAAACTATTATAAAAGCCCTGACGATCAGTAGTGGGGTTGTTGATTAAGATACTCTGACCCTCTAAAAAGTGCACCTTTTTAAAACCTACAACAATTGAGTACTTACAACATCCAAAATTTGTCCCTCAATGAAAAACGTTTGGACCACTATAGCCTAAATGCTCAGTTTGTCTCTTATTTGTAACTTTGAACTCAGACTCACCCTACCTAGTTGTGTTGCCAGAACTCAGAGAGGCTTCTTCCAAATGTCCTCGTAAAATTTTAGAACATTAAGTTGAATTTAAAAGATGAGTTTTACATTAAATACACAGATTTTTAATAGAACCTAAAGCAATTAACCCAGTAAGATCTGTTCCTGTATACAGATGACACTTCAGTGTCAATCAGTTAATATTTTAATTAAACACACACACCTTATATGGGAACGGTCATTCTGCAGGGCACTCTTAATGGCCTCATAGAACCATAGGTTTAATCAAAGCAAACTCTTATCCATACAGATCTTGGCCCATAATTGCACAGGTGTACAGCCTCACTGGGTTAATCTAGTGGAGCTTATTATGTCCAACAGTGCACATCAATGTGTCTCTTTCATGAGGCAGGGCAAAAACTTTATGTTAGGTTAATAATCTTATTATGAAGTAGGGCACCAATAATTATAAACTATAAATGATTGGTCGACCTACTCCCACTTTACTTCTTGTGGTCAGCCCAGGAGGTAAAGTCTTCTGTGGAGCAGAGATGCTTAAGTTCATCACACCACATCCCACTAAGCACACACGTCTGGATCAAGAAAAAGAGATGATCCTTCAGTTCTGCCAGTTTGTCTGAATAATTCATATATTTTTTTTATTCTCAGCATCAAACATTTAGTCTATGCTGTGTAAAGTTTATGCAAAGCTCTTACAGGACTTTGTTCTCCACCTACTGAGGAGACACATTGAGCTTAACCCAGTAAGATGCTTTCCGTGCTTTACTCAGCCCGTTCCATTGTGATCCTAAGTTGGGGTCATCCATATCTCCAACAATCTGTGCCAGACAAAACATCACAGTGCCTTCAACACATGGTCTAACCGCAGGCCGATCGAACACCTGTTGTACCCAAGACCCCATCATTCTCCAAGCATAAAGACAGGTCACCAGAAGTGAAGGTCCTCAGAGATGTAATCTGGTGCAGCATGATGTGGACCTAAAGTTTGTTCTGCAGTGGGAGTTTTCTGGTGCTGGGAAGGTTGGTTGACCCTCAAGAGGAGCGCTTTGACTTCACTCTTCCTATAATTTTTCCTCTTACATTCAAGTTAGATATTAGAATTTAGAACTAGGCCATAAAATCTTTCCTCTCAACTGCTGAAAACCAGAGCAACCTCTGTTACATATATAGTAACAGGGGTTACTATATAGCAGTTATATATTCTTGTCATTTAATACATTATTTTTCATAGTGTTTTCATTTCTTAGTTGATGTTTGTTTTGTTTATTTTTTTGTAGATAAATCATTGGATATTAAATAATCATTCTTCAGATTGATTTTGAGAAGTTACAACACTTGCATAATCAATTTGAAAAACAAATCTCATTTCTAAATTAAAACAGATAGTCATTAAATAAAACCAATTTAAATATAAGATAATACATGTAAGTAAAGATGAGTGAATTTAGTATATAGTTCAAATGAGCTGCTTTGAATATTCTGTTCCTGGACGTCTTATTTGATCACAAATGTTTTTATACTACAGTCGTTTGAAACACACACCTCTGTCACTAGCTGACCCTGTTGGTGTCACCTCTGATTAATTAAGTCCTTTTAAAGTGGGTGCAAAACTTATTTTACACTATATATTTTAATAATTAAGTAAAAGTAGGGAGAATTGGTTTTCTGTTTGACATATATTGTAAAAAAGTCAAACTAAGTTAACCATTTAATAGGGATTGCAGGAGATTGATATTTGAACAATAACATTTCATGCAACTTAAGTTCACTACAATAACTTCTAGTGAACATGGTGGAGATCAAAAGTTGGTCAGCAATCTGAACCATAGGCCTGCCTTTGTCCATACATTAGGGAGTCATGCAGAAGTTGTCATCTTTCGCCTTTTCCTCTCAGCATGAATAGATTCAGTGGTGATTCTAATGTGGCAGCTGCATGAATGTTAACACAGATGATAAATATGACCTAAGAACAATCAATAGGCTGCACCCCCATCTCCTGCCTATTGCAAGCACCATCTCTAAAAGGATTAAAGGGATAACTAATAATATGGGAATCATGACCTACTTGGAGACACGAGTATTTCAGTGTGAAGAAGCTGGACTAAGTTATTATGTTCAATACACTTCAAAGAGAAATAAGGAATTTTTAATATTAGAACATTTATTAACCAAAACTGAAAATCTAGTTATATAAAAGAATTGTAAACAATTACTTTTTTTCCCCAAAATGGTCAAGTTTAAATTTAACCCCAAGATGCAAACATGTTATGGTTAATTTTTAATAGTTAAAGTTAAAATTACAGAACTCCCCTGGATTGTGTACTTTCATGCATCCTTATTGAAAGAAATACATTTTTATCTGGCTTGCAAGCGGGCCCAAAATCTAGTCCAAGTCTTTAGGCTGCACCTATATGAAGGAGACAATTAGGAGCTATTGCCCGACGCTCAGTTACAAGCTGTATAAAAAAGGAAGTGTGACCTAACGGTCAGTGGAGCCCCCCCCAGCCCTGAAACCCCAACCTCAGTCTTACCTTTCAAGTCTAAACTGTTTTTATATAAAGCGAAGCATTACGTCCAGCCAACTGGAAGGAAGAGGAATGTCATGAGTAAAAAACTAAAGATGTGGCAATAAAAGGGAGAAAGATCAAGTGTGGATAGAAGAGATCATCCTTCTGACTAAAATCGAGTGACAGTCAAAGACAGAGTATATGAGGAGAGTAAGAGTTAGAAGAAAACAAAATGACTCACAGTAAAAAAAGAACAGAAGGAAAAAGGGACGATGTATAGATGATAACTAAATGGATGCGTTTGCTGCACAAATACAATAGGAAATGTTTTTTTCCAGGTTTCAATGTTATCAGGTTTTTAATTTGCAGGGGAGACCATGGAGTATTCCATGTATATGATTTTGCGAATTCTTCCTGCGCGTTGAAGATTTAAAAAGCATTATTAGTATGATTGATGAGTCTGGAGCACCGTGTCATTCCCACGTGTATCCACCAGCTTGACGACGTACAACATAAAGCTCAGGTAAAAACTACAGCAGCCACCATCATTAAACAGTGAGTGTCACGGAGAGCTTGGAAATGGAGTGCATCTAATCAGGGCAAAGGAAAGAGTCCCTTCCTCCAGCCTCCCGGAGGATGCAGCTGTTCCCAGGCCCTCCACCACTTGTTCATTAATTACTGTGAATTAATGCTTTCCTGCCGCTGAGAATAAATAAAAAGATTGTGGTAAGGCCCCACTAATCAAAAGTGGCTTTTATTAAACACTGTGAAAATGTCAGCTGGTTGTGGCTCGATTGGAAGGGGACAATCTGATCCGGCTCCTCTCCAATCAAACATGTCTCACTGGTCAGACCCAGATTGCCGGCACCTGTTTCATGAGGCTTCAATATGTATTGCCTTTGCCCTAAGAGAGTGGAGAGCGCAGGTTTATTTCCACAGGCAGCCTTCACTGAGGCAGCAAGTTAGTTCAGCCTCAAAGGAATCCACATCAAATAAGACTATTGACTTCTAGCACTTCCAATGTTCCACTAGAGGAGCCCTTTATTTGGCCAGTTTTGTCTGTCTCTGTCTAATCCAAGATGCTGGAGACTCAGTCAACCTGAGGCCCAGCCTATCAATACATCACTATGAAATGTGATTCTGCAAATAGTGATGAGCTAAGCTATTGATCTGTCCTTTGGTTATGTTTGCAATTATGTTTAGACTGGACAAAATGAAGAAAAAAAAAACTGTCTCCGAGAATACAAAGGCCTTCATAAAAAGGACCGGTACATTCCAATAATCTTTTTAGCTGAAATTAAGTTTAGATAAAAAGGATCTTGTTCTACTTTACCAACGATTCAGAACCCTGAGACATTAAATTTACAATGTTTCTAAAAACAAAGCAGAGAACTTTGTGCTGCAGATGTTTTCATTGGGTGAAGATTGTTCCTTTTATTTCATAGTTTATTCCCTGTACCTTAAACTAGTCTTATATTGCTACAAATTATTCAAAATTAAAATGATTTTAACAAACCAAACGCTGCTATCTGTGTGCAAGTTGACATTAACATAGCCATGTTGCCTCTCATTCTGACGCATGTCTAGTCAGTGCAGTTTTTCTCCAGAAGAAATAGATGTCTCTACTAAGAAACTAACACAAATTTAGACACGCTGCAGTAAATTTAGAGTTTTATTTTGACTTTTGTACAACACTTAATTCTGCTGTGCCTCTGGTTATACACTAACTGATGGTGTAAAAGGAATGAAATGCTAGCAGATGAGCTAAAACAACAAAAATACACTATTTATACACAGATGTTTTAATTTTTCTGGTTATTTTTTTGGTTATTCTCAATGTGGTTTCAAAGGAAAATAGTGGATTTTGTAATGTAATGCTTGATCTAAATATTATGACTTATATTAGTGTTCCACAAGGCTGAGAATTGGGTCCCATTGTCATGATTCTCCTGTTTGAGGCATTTGTGTTTTGAGTTTCTTGTCTGTTTTTCTGCACGTCCCTGTTTGGTTGCTGTAATTCTAGTTACTCTTATTAGAATAGGTTTATAGTTCTCTGTGTTCCCACTCATCTGTGTTGATTAGCCTCCCTCCTTCAGTCGCTCTGCATTGTTCCTGCCACCAGGCTGTCCACATTGATCCCGATTAGCCCTTCCAGTTCATTGGTCGTTTCTCCACCTTGCCTCTGTATTTAAACCCCCACTGGATCCTCCTGTTTGTCATGCCTTGTGTGGTTCACCTGCTCCATGTCACTGTTGAATTCCTGCCCCATGCCTGTAACTCAATTCAAGTTTTCCAGTTCATTTCAATAAACTATTCAACTCACCATGTGTCTCCCATGCTCCTGTCTGCACTTTGGTCCTGCAAAACACCACCCTATTTATGACACCTATGGTTTTTATTCTCTACATCCTACAGTTGGGTGGTGCCAGGATTTACGCTCATGACTAGCAAGTGACCGCAAACCAATCGTTGCATGTTTAACTGTATTACAGATAAATTAAAAACGTCAGATGTTATATTTGCTTCAAATCTAAGTTTTCCACAGTACTTAAAAGATGTAAAAAAAATGCATTTAATTATCTGGAGAACATGGGCAGAATTTCTCTCACATTCCACTACAGATGCAACAAATCCATGTGTAAGAAAGCTGAGAAGGTGTAGAAAACAAATTCACATCACATGTATTTTAAAATCTTAGCATTCGCTACAGTGTGTTTAAAAAATGATGCTTTTATTGGCTAAAGTAATGGCCTTCTACCAACCTTTTCCATCTGATTTGCTTTTACCCCACGGGTCTTCTCAGAAAGGTCCTCTGCTCATACCAGGGGCTAAAACTAAAACGCATCATTCATTTATTATCGCCTTCACCTTTGAAACAGAGGTCCTGAACTCCTGGGAGCAGCTGTGAATGCTGATGTTATTTATTGTTTTTATTTATTAAAAACATTTTTTAGACTGGCGGTTACTTAACCTTTAGAAGCTTCAACTTATTTTTTTTCCCATATTTTTATTTTTTTTTAGTTTATCCACATACTCAGTAAATCTTTATGACTTATTGACTGTTTTATGTAGTTTTATTCCCATTTTGAATTTCGGCATAAATGAAAAGTCATTTTATGTTGTTGTATTTTATTCTTTATTTGTCTTATGGTAAACGATATTATCTAGAGCACATATTTCATATCCTTCTCTGCATTTTACGCATTACAATAGTTGAGTCAATTATGATTTTATGGTGCTAATGATGTTTACCTGTTTGTACCTTTATTTTGAAATGCTCTTTAAATAAAATCTGACAGATTGATAATATTTTTTGGTATCTATTTTGAGGTTAGTGGTTGTTTCTCCTTACTTATATCTATTGATCAAATAAAAGCAGCATTACACCACAACTTCATAGTTATTTATTTGTACCGACAGGTAGACCACAAAAAAATCATTTATGTCATGATTTTCATGTTATAATGTCTAAAACTCTGCACATGCACACAGATTGAACTTTGCCTCCATGTTTCTTGTTTGCAAATTTTTTTATTTTTCATTTTAAACCTCCAGATTTCCTGATCTTCTCCTTTATATCTGTGTAGACAAATATGTGATGAATTATTAACTAAAAATAAGCACCCCTACACAACACTTTAGTTGCCAACAAAATGAAAGCAGGAAAGCGGCAGCACAACTCCACCAAAAGTCAGACTCTGGAAAAAATGTTTCATGTCGCTGTCTAAGTTCTAGAAACACACAATAGAAAGAGACGCATAAGAATTATTTGGGTATGAAATTTAAGTTCAAAACAAAGAGACTCAGGTAAAAAAAAAAAAAAAAACTTATCAAAAACAGCTCACTGACTTAAAAAAGGGGCAGGACGTAAATTATACAGTGGGATTTGAAGCCTATTTTTTAACAGTGTGAAAGCAGATGCATACAAAAAAAATCTACTAGGCTTAAAATGATCTATACTCCTGGCACAGTCATGTTTAAAATAAACTTCACCAGGTTTCCTCTGACTGGACTTAATAATGTTTTGGAATATATCAACAAGAGTCCCAACCTGAAGCCTACAGGAAATCTGTGGAGGGAGCTAAAGATTGGGGTGATGGCAAGGAGGCCTTCCAACCTCAAAGTCCTGGAGCTCATCACCAACAATATATCATCAAAATACCACAGGAAACATGCAGAAAGCTGCTCAGCTATTATTTGAAGGGTTGATTCCTGCAATCTCAAGAAATATTTTTCCAGTGATTATTAAGAAGAGTATGAATCATTTGACGTGTTTTATTTTCATGGTAGAGGCCTTTACTGTTGGCTAACCAGACAGGAAATGGACCGAGAGAAAGAGCATTAGTCCTTCTCCAAACATGGTGGGTCGAGCTGTGAAAAGAGATGGATTCTTGTTTCAAATTCAATTCAAATTTAAAAACTACTTTATGAATCCCAAAGGAAAATTAAATTTATGATGGGAGTTAGTGGCGGGAGGTTAAAGTAACAGCAGGTTCAGAGTTGGTAGGGTCTGCTTTAGGTGGCTCTAAAATTCTCATACAACATTCATCCACACATATTTAATCCAGATTTATTTAACTAAATGAAAATGTTTAATGTTTTAACTTTTTTAGTGAGATCCAAGTCCTAATTAGGCGCTCAAAGCCCCTTTCCCAATAATTCGCACTGTTAACTGATAGCCTCACATTGAGCTATGATATCAACAATGTGTTTAAATGCCCGTCGTCTCAAACTCACATCAAACCAAAACCATAGAACATCGATGAGAACAAGTTTCCTGACAAAGTTTTATAATCTGTTAAGGGAAGCTATTATGTTTTTCATTTCCTTTCAGTTGTTTTACTGCAGATTGCATAAAAAAATCTCTCTAAAGCCGTCTATTGTCTAATCATCCAATTTAAGACTCCAAACAACTAAAAAAAGAGCACGAAGACAAGAGATGGATGAGGATAAATCAGACAGCAGCACAGCTGATGAGAACAAATAAGGAGCCTGGTGATTCAGTCTGAGAATGATATCCAAACACAGTCTAACGCAGAGCTGCTTCAAACAGATGGGAGAGAAAACAGCTGCGACTTTTAATTGGTCACACATGTGATATCAAGCACACAGCCCATCGAAAAACTCCAAGAATGCGTCTTTCCACTCATTTTTCTCCAAAATTACTTGGAAGGATTCTTCAACACAAGGACACAAACAGAACATCACTTGTTTTGTTTTTGATGCTCACTCAGAGAACAGCACCCGCTTTTTGTTTTGCCCCGTTGAATAATCTGCCCTTGTTGCAGGAAAACCGTCGAGCAGATTTAAAAACAACAGAGTTGGATGTTATAACAGCAGAGGCTACTGTAACTTAAATATAAATACAAATATCTAGTGTAAGCAGCATAGCCAACAACTAAAAACAGATAATAAAGTATTAAAGGAAGCCAATGCAACACATTTTTTTAATAAGAATATCAATATTTTTAGGGCAGGATTTATTTCTTTAAAACCCAGACTTTTCTAGAATGGTCATTTCTGCTGTTCTGCTTTACTGACTTGCAACATAAAATCTTGATCCCATCCCATAAAAAGAGCTGGACCTCATATAAGCTTGCTGATACAGGAAAGCTGTGTGGTCCTTGGCTACAAAAGGACCACAAAATGAACCCTTTCTCACATGTCTGCACAACGTTACGGCTGAAAAAACCACAGAGGGCCAGAGCTGCGGGCCTGTATGAGACCGGCTGGTGGAGAGGAAATGTAGTCAAGCAAACCCACGTCAATCATTTTATGATTGTGTGTTTTGCAAAAGCAGTAAGAAGACATGCCTGATTCCCCCAGCCAGGTAAGACACACATGAATACTGCCAAGACCTATGACTGGAAAAACACTACAGGAAAGGAGCTGGTTTTAGTGGTTCTTCCACTCCAACTGGTCCTGTATGACAGCAGAAATGAAACCGATTTAAAACAACTTATTTCCACTAAATTAACCAAATCTTTCTTTATTTTCTTACTTATTTCATTGATAATGTAGGTATTTATGTTTAAATATAAACTTACCGTTCCTCTCTCTTGCTGGTGCCTCTCCAGCGGTCACTGAGCGAGAGGAGGGGTATCCTGGAGAGGTCTCCAGCCCATCACATCACAGGCCAACACAATGGCACACAGGACAAACAACCTTGCACAAACTAACACCTAAGACCAATCTAGAGAGACCAAGTAACCCGACAGTCAGGAAGCTGGAGTACATGGAGACAACCCACTCATGCACCGGGGGGAACATGTAAACTTCATCAACAAAGACCCCAGACACAATAAGAACAATAACACAGAAAATACACCAAAGAAACATAAAAAGATTAATTGAGAAGTGGGCATAAAACTCAAAGTGCTCAGCTCTAACCAAATCAAGATCAATCAAGATTTAAAGTTACTGAGAGAGTGCAACTATAAAGTGAAAAGGCTGGTTGCTTCACAGCCTTACATGCCACACCACTGAGACAGATCTTCTGTCTTATCTGAACTGATATACCGCCTGGCCAAAAAAAAAAGTCACCACCAAATAAAAAAGGTCACACACTCTAATATTCCGTTGAACCGCCTATAGTTCTGATTACGGCACGCATTCCCTGTGGCATTGTTTTGATAAGCTTCTGCAATGTCACAAGATTTATTTCCACCCGGTGTCGCATTCATTTTTCTCTAAGATCTTGCATTGATGATGATGAGTCTGACCACTGCGCCAAGCCTTCTCCAGCACATCCCAAAGATTCTCAATGGGGTTTAAGGTCTGGACTCTGGGGTGGCCAATCCATGTGTGAGAATGATGTCTCATGTTCAATTTCACATGTCTGTTAGGTTGTTTTCCTACAAAACTGATGAAAATTTAACACAGAAACTTATGAATCCATTATGCATCAAACAGAAAAAAGCACCTCAATATTGGAAAACAATTTTCTCTCACTACAGTAGGGGTTAACATGATCCATCTGTTCTACGCAAAACGAAATGCAGAATAAATTAATACGAATGATCCAGTTAAACTGTCTGCAGCCGAGCCAGCAGGAAGTGCGGGAGCTGCCAAGTCAACAGGTTTACTTGGACAACATTTGGCAGGTAATTTTTACCCTCAAAATAAGTCAATACTAACTTCATTAATGCAATGGTAAAAGCCATAAAAACAAGAAAGTGGATATATTAAATCAAATGTAGCAGTGTAAAAGTTTTTGTAGCATTTTATTACGTTTTATTATATATTTAGTGTTTGATTGTAAGTCCCATAAATCCTAAAAGCTATTATTGTTTTGAGATAAATGAAATAGATTATTGCAAAATAATTATATATAAAATATAATCCATCCAACCAATCCCACACCAGTGATACACTGCCTTGTCCTAGCACTAGACCAACACAAAGTACAGCCTTACCATGAGGTGGAAGAAAACACAATACATGGTTTTCAACATGTCTACAAATACAAATGAATGCATTTGTATTCAGTCCTCTTTACTATGATACCCCTTGCAGAGTGTCAAGAAGAAAACCAGTGTTGAAATAACAACAGACCAAATTTAAATTTGTTGGCCTACTTGCAAAATGAAAGTTGCAGAAAACCAACACATCACTCTGAACACATCCTGCCAATGGTAAAACATGATGGTGGCAGCATTATACCGTGGGAATGCTTCTCTTCAGTCAGAATATGTAAACTGGTCAGAGTTGAGTTGGGAAGATGGATGGAGCTTAATTCAGGAAAATCCTAGAAGAAGAGAGACTGGGCTGGAGGTTCACCTCCCAGCAGGAGAACCACCCTAAACATGCAGCCAGAGATACAAGGGATGGATGAAAACAATGGTGTCCAATGTCAGGCTTCCAGGGCCGGTGTCCTGCATGTTTTAGATGTTCAAATCTAAAACATGCTGCGGAACTAATTCAGCCGACTAAATCAGACGTGTTCGAGTAAGAGGCCAACCTTTAAGAACTGGCATTTAACGCCCAGTTCTTACATGGGGTTGAATACAACTGCCGGCTGCAAGTATCAATTTATTTCCAGTTGATACTGTATTTGTGGACTGCTTTGTGTTGATATATCGCATTAAATCTCAATACATAAATATTTGTCATTGGAATAAAACTAAATGTGTTAAGATGTTGCGCTTTTCAAATCATTATTCTGTCTGATATACTTTGTTAATCGACCCTCAGCTCTTGATTTTATAAACAAGCTCACTCATCTTCCATCCTTTATGGAGATACCTCAGCCGTAACTAGTGATACTTAGACAAAAATCACTTTGAAGTAGCCTTGGTTAGTTTGACAGTTTGGTTGGCTGATGGTAAATTGCTTAAAGCTCTCCGCAAACAAAGCATTATGCAAAATGCATGCAATTAATCATGGAGAGGGCGGATCATATTTTTTATGATTATTAATGGCCTTTGCCATGCTGTGGGGTCATCTCACCTCACTGAAATATTTACATCATAAACAGCATGAATAATGTGGGTTGCTGGAAGGGCGCTGCTTTAAAATACAGTTTCCTTTATTTTCATCAGCCGGGGCGGTCGGAAGCTAGCCAACCGCAGAGCTCCGGATGGAAATGAGACGCCACCTCGGGTCACGTGACAGCTGAAGGACATTGTTAGGATCTGAATCTGCTGCTGGTCAGCTGGGAGAAGTGAAAGAAGTAGCTTCCAGCTCATTAGCCACAGTGTGAGATTGATATTGTAATGTTGCAGAAAGTGAGCGAGATAAAATCCAAACCAAATAGTTTTTACTGAGACATGAATAAATACAATTTCTGGTCAATTCTGACCTTCTGCAGTTTTTCAAACAAGTAAACAACGAAACACTTCCAGGAAAGTGAAGAAAAAAATTTCAATCAATGTCAAGAGTTTATGTACCTTCAGGCTATAAGAAGCCACATAAAAAAAGCAACATTTATATTCTCATCTCGGTTTTATTAGGGATCTGGTGCACTTGACTTTAGAGAAAAGTTTATAAATTAGGTTGCAAAAACTAGATTATAGTGCCAAAAGAAAAACTATTTCTTCGGTGTTCACACCAAGTGAGGCTGAGTATCTTGTTGCCTGGTTGACAAGTGATGAGCGGAGCACAGATAGACAGATCTGAGTTTTCTCTGCAGTAACGAGAGATTTACTCCAGTAAAGAGAAATGGATCACCAACAAGACCCTGCACACAACAGATGCTCCACCTTAGAGAGGGGGTAAGAAGTTCCAACATCTTGAAAGATCTCCAAGTAGAGCCACTGGTCCAACAGATCAGGGACAAATCCCAGATGCCTCGCTTTGGAGGTTTTAGAGGCACAACCCACTGGGAGAAGATCCCGAATCTGGAGGGACTATGTCCTTTCATGTCTGGGATCCCTCAGAGCAAGCTGGACAGTGTCATTGAGGAGGGGGATCCTGTTTATCCTTGGATAAGAGGACGTACAGAGAAGGAAGTACATAAAATATTAGACAATATTAGATATTTCGAGACTAATTAAACTTGTGTCGTTAAAAGATCAGTTCACTCCAGGAAAGATGACTTGAAAAATACATCAAAGATGATCAGAGGTTTGTAAGAAACTGTGAATTTTTATTTTGTAACTGCAGTACATATGACATAAAGGCAGCTGTTTTTCTTCTAATTAAATAATATGGTTTAGAGATTGAGTTTTTGTTTTTAAGTCACAAAATATTGACTCAGTATACACTTAGGAAAATAATTTTATTTGATAGACTTATTAAAGGCCACTATATTAGGTACACTTGTTGAAATGCTTATTATCTCAGTGACTAAATCAGTGTCATGGCAGCAAATCTTTGCATTTAGGTATCTAAAAGTAGTGAAGTCTAGTTGCTGAAGTTCAAAATAAGAATAAAAATGTGGAAGAAATGGGAAAAATCCAGTGATCTGATGTGGTATGGACAAAAACCCCTTGTTGATGTTAGAGGTCAGAGGGGAATGAACAGATCTGGTTTGAGGTCACAGAAGGTAAAATATCTGCTCTTTACAACCAGGGTGTGCAGAAACATTGAAGCAGATGAGCTACAGGAGCAGAGGACCGTGCCTGCTTAAAACGGACCAGGAAATTACCGGTTTTCACTTCAAATGATTTTTTTAATCACGCTTTACAAAGATCGTCAGCAAAATGTAATTCATCAATCTCAGGTGCAGCATTTAATAATGTCTCTGTACTACTGTCTCTTCACACTAGCCAAGTATATTTAATGGTATCACAATAAGATATAAGATCTTTAACATATAAGTTATAAGACCTATTATTACAGATTAATAGTAGAAATTGTGATCCATACAGGTGGTTTTTAAAACCTTTATATAATGTTGGCCTATCAATGATTCTAACACACAATGCCTCCATTTTCTGGTTGGTAATCCATCCACATCCAAATACAAATACATTTTAATTAGTCTGGATGTAATTCTTGACAATATGAATCAAGCAAATCAAACCCGTTCCCTCGGTTGCTTTTTGTTCTATTCTATTCCTTTGGATGGTCTAAACACTGCTGCTGCTGTGTGAAAAAACAGCAGCCAGTTTTGAGAGAAGGGAAATTGTCCTTGGAGCTGATCATCAGGAGAGAGAAAGAACGAGGTTGCCTCCCTCTGCCCGCTGTTGTTTGTCCGGGATGCCAAGCTCACGCTCGGCATGCCAGGCCCATGCCGGCGCCCAGGCCGGCCGGAAAAGACAGAGCTCTTGGAATACTCGGGTCTGGTCGGAGCCAACACGATGCTGGTGCCAGGCAGAGCAACTGTGGCCAGCGTCTGCTAGTGCATGTCTCTCTTGTACTCATCGGTGTACGGCGGACCTCAGGAGAAAGGATGCAACCATCAGGGGACTCCTAGTCCATCCGGGCCGAGCTAGAGGACAGACCCCATGTGGTGGCGAGTGGGTGGTTTGGAGCTGTTACTCCAGGAACAGCTATCAGCCTGGTATCTTGATTCATTTCTCACTGTTGATGCCTGATTTAAGCCAAAGCATCCCCAAGGCCTGTAAAGTGCTATAGTGGGCATTTTTGACTAAAGCATGTCGTGGTAGAGAGCAATTAATTGTACTCTTTGCAGTGGTAGAAAATTAAGGTCACATTTTCTGCAACTCCCAGTGCCTCCTGTCAAGCAAAAGATATTGGTTCTTAAGTTCTCCCTTAGCGAATGCAGTGTTTATGTTTTCATTGACCGAATGAGATGCATTAGATTTGGCACCATCTGCCGATTTCAAGTCAATACTGTAACCTTTAGACATGTCCTGATTATAGCTGTTCAGGTTATGCCGAGCTTAAAGGCTTTCTGCAGCAAATCAGCAGAGGCAGCGTATCAGTATGAGTCTATGCACACCTGATTTCAGGGCCTATACAGAAACAATCATCTACCTCATCAAGATCTGCAGTTCTAACAGAAACAAAAGTGGAATAACAGTTTTGGTTAACTTTGGTGTGAATTCTGTTTAAGTTATTCTAATGGATGGAAGTCAATGAAATCTCCTGATAAAAACAATCCCATCTACTGTAATGAGTGGCTGAGGTGATGCATATTTTTTAGTGACCCATCTGATTTACTTGCAAGCATGCTTTTTGTCTAACTTAAAAAAGTTAAGTTGTTAAATTAATAGTTGGATTAAAAGGCATAAATGAGTCAAGAGGTCAATTATTTTAAATGACGCTCTTTAAATGTTTTGGTAGTGATTTCTTCAAGACTCAGATTTTAGAAACTGAATCTGCCTCTGAGATGTTGTTGAACAAAAACAAGTCAAATCTTTTTTTAAACCAACTAAAAAACGACGTCTCAGTTTGTGGGCAGCTTGTAGTCCTTCAGAAAGGTCATTTTTGCTTTAATGTTCAAGCCAGATTAATTCAGACATCCTACATCAGTGAAACATGATCGCTTGTTCTCGATATCCCCCCTTCTGTTCTCCTCAGATCTCCAAGACCTTTCCATTTAACCTCACTGTGACCTCACGTTCCCTGCTCTGATTTAAAGACAGAAATGGCTTAAACTTTCTCCCGTTCTCCTGACCAACATCAATGATATATTTTTCTACTTGTCTGGGATTTGGGTTGTTTTCTTGGGCATTTGGTGTGGCTGAGTTGGTCTCATTCAGCTGCTAACATTCTCACCAGCATGGTTATCCATTGTACAAGACGTTAAAAGAAAACTACCAGAAATCATCGAAAAGGCACACCATCCAAATCAGTTTGGAAAACATTTTCAAAAAATACACTGCAACAGACAACATTTAATGGAAAATTAAAATAAGATGGATGACAAATCAAAAACTTAGTAACTTACACATTGCAAGAGGCTGCAACCAGAGTAGTGAGATTAATGGAAAGGATTGCAACCTGTAAGTCTGGACATTATACATGCTTGCTACAGAGGTAACAGTTTGGGGTGTAAAGAAACATAAAAATCACAGTTCAGTAGAAACATCTGTTTTGGGGGTTAATGTTGGAATAGAGTTTAACAGTAAATAGGCCTCTCAAAACTAAACCACCAAGACAGTCAGGAGGCTTTAAAGTTACGTGTCCTACACAGACGTCCACAGTCGTTTTTTTACTGTGCACCCATTACAGCATTTACGGTAATTCATTTTAATCTGTGTGGCTTTCCTACACTTTCTACACTAATCAAGCAGGAGCCAGGAGAGAGGCATAATCCAGCAAATAAACAGCAATGGCTAAGTCTAAAAATAATTCTGAAGGTTAAGAAGAAGCTCAGCATTGGGAGAGAAGAATGAAGAGAACATCTTTTCATTTAAACTGGGACAACTCCTGCATGTTCTTTCTTTCCATGAAGACTTTCATCTGTTCACAGACAGTGAAGAGCATTAAACTTTGTAATGAGTTACTACAATATTTAAATTATTTGAGGAATCACCCATGCAATGAATGTAGGACTTTTAGCATCGAAACTTTAACAAGGAACCCGGTTTTGTTTGTTAGAATAAAGACAGAATAAAGTCACTGACTGGCCATTAAAAAGCTGAATGAAGACGACAATGAACTACCCAGGTGTTAAAGACTGAACAACTTTCTCCGTCTTTGATGAGATAATGGGTTCCCTACCACCACAACCACCAATGCTCTCTGTGAAGCACAGGCATTGAGGCTTTGCCGTTCATCCACTGCTCATTTTTCACCACTGCCGTAGATCCCTCTGATTCAAAAAACTTTCAGCATGATTAACAGCCACGCTTGCACTGCTTTGGTATTGGGTGCTTTAGATAGTGGTTTCTTCTACTCAAGTTCCATTGTGGTACCTACTGTAAGTCGCTGAGGCTCAGAGGGAAGAGTAGTTACCAGAAGCTGCAGGTTGTGAGTTTGATTCCCTTAAATTCCCTACCGATCCGATTACACCCACTTCCACACTGGTGTATGACTGTGGGAGTGATTCTGAGTGTGGCTGGGCAAATGAGACTCGTACGGTAGAAGTGGTATAACTGTTTGAGATGACTAAAAAGTGCTACTGATCAGTCTACTTACTACTTAAAAGCAATAATAAACAAAAATAAACAAGTGTCCTTCTTCTGCATCAGGCTTCTAATTGTTGCAGATAACAATCTTTGTCTGATTGCATGCATCGGAATGTTACATCTGTTCCTTGACATGTGAATACCACTACACAAGTATCCCAAAAAAACCTCAAAATATATTATGCACACCTTTAGACCTTTGTTAGACTTTTTAAGAATGGTTATATGATGCAAACCTGCTGTTTCTTTTTTTTTCTCTGAGTTCTGAATGATAAAACCTGATGAGAATTTGAGTTATCAGAGCTTGCATCCAGTCATTATTTCTGTAAGTGGTTGATGCTACAGATCAACATCTCAGCCGAGGCCTGACCACTCCTGACTTAGTCGGACCGCAAAGAAACAGGCAGCACACCTCAAGCAAATAGAGAGACAATGATGCAGCTGAGTAAAATTAACCAAGAAATTTTATTTTGCCGTTTCTGCATTTTATTTTAATGCCTCCTTGCTGCCAGTCAGATGAGGCGTCTTTGCCTCTGAAACAGTGACAGAACATCCAACATGGATCGGGTTGCCACACTGGTTTTAAATGATAATACTGCGGAATCATGTTCCAGGTTGATTCATTTTCAAAGAAAGGGGAGTATTATTTTTATTGATTGTATTCTCTTTATAAACAACGATGATATATAGTCCCACTAATAACAGTGTTAAATTACATGGCCTGAAAAAAGCCAGATCAATAAAACCAAAGTCATTTGGCTCAATTCAGTTGAATGTGTTTGAGCAATCCTGCGCTGTCTGTGTTTCAGGTAGCAGGTAAGATGAAGTGCAAGAAACGGACCTGAACCTTTGCTCCAGGCTTTCCCTATTTCCACATTTTTACATCACTTTTCCCTTCCACACTATCAATGCAATCCAACAGCCAAAGTTCGTGGAGTTTAACCAGTTCACTGAAAACAGCGATGATGCAGTAATGTTAGATCAGTCAGACAGTTGCAGCTGTTGATGAAACCCTCACATCATCAAGTTCCAAGAAAGTGGGAGGACTGGAATTAACACAACGGATGAAACAGATTCTCCACACACTAACCAGGTGTGTATGAACACTGCAGGAACGTCGAGCCCTCCTCCCCACCTTCATCAGCACTGCTCAACCAAATGCCGCGACTCTAATTTGGGGTGTTTGTTTGCCTCTGCGAAAAATAATGGCTGCAGGAGCAGGTGGAATATTGCTTCGGCGGCTAACCCATATGGATGTGAAAAGCTGCTTGCCAAGTCCAAACTCCACTTTTACAGGCACATCTGGAGCAGAATCTCCATATTAATTGCCAATTGATGTGTTTACACACAACAAGGATTAATCCCTGAGAGAAGTTGGTTGACCCGGGTCACGCAGTCAGTGGGAGGGTTGTGTTTTTGGGTTGAAGAGCAGTGTGGGGAGGAATCACGCCAAATACGTGCATGGACAAAGGCAAATACAAATTATAATTATGTTCCTGCTGAAAGCCATCTGTCATGTAGCATTTCTGCTATGCTGAGAGCATTCAAGTCAATATTCTTTGATGGCTGCAAACAGCTCGGCAGCAGGAAAAAGTTCACAGATTTACTGTGGCTCAAACACATGAGAGGCTCTGTGTAACACACCTGCATTTTTACTGTTTATTTTGGATGTTTAGTCGATGCAGACCAAGGGTGGGGGTGTTACCGGATTTATGAGCCCCAGAGCTGAAAAGAGCCAGGACCGTGGCACAGAGGACATATTTATCATGGCAGACCAGACGGCATCTACAGGACATCCTATTTAATGCAGGACATTTACGAGGGACTAGACTCATAAAAATATATAAATGAAATTCTATAAAAACCAACGCATCCATGTGTTAGGAAAAGCTTTTTGAAATTATATTTATCTATTTGTGGCTCTAGAATAAGGTAACAATAAGGGTTTATAACAAAAACACAATATTCAATTCACAATATTATATTCAATAAACTGGTTATCTTGTTTTACTAGTTTGTATACCAAATGAAAACTCCTGAAATGACAATATTTAAAGTTGTTTTATTTGAAGCTTTGTTTTCCTTACTAGTTGAACTTTGTTTATAAATCTCATAACTGTCACGGAGTGACATTTTTGGACTCTGTTTGTGGCTTTGTGTTTGTTTACCTTTTGCTTAGATTTTTCTATTTTGGTTTTTGTATCATGTTTTCATTTCTCCCTCTTCCGCCTCCTAGTGTTTACGACTTAAGTTCTTTTATGGTTGTTTTCTTATTACTTTGTATGGTTTATTATTATTATTGTAATTATTATAGTTCTTGGTCTTCCCTGGATTCTCTAGTTTTATTTCTCTTTAGTATCTTTGTGTTTAAT
>JAHUTJ010025577.1:0-23967 GCA_036250325.1 Characodon lateralis | reverse complement strand
CTTACTGGTGCAATGTGCAATCAATGAAGACTGGCTACCAGGCTGGTCCAATTTAGCCATGAAACCTCCCACACTAAAATGACAGGTGTTTCAGTTTCATTGTCCAACCCTTGTATATGTCCAAATGAAAGGCATAATTGAGTTCAGTGTTTTAAACTTCTTAGATAAGAAAATTGGTATATTCTGAAATATGTACAGGAATCTGGGTAAGATCACCATTTTTATAGCATTGATTCTGCCAGCCATTGACAAAGGGAGTGTTTGCCAAAGTCCATTATCCCTGTTAAGAGTATCACAGATTTATAGTTCAATGTGTAAAGCTGGTCAGATTGTCGAGGGATATTGTTCCAAGATAATGTGTGATGTCACTTTAACTGGTAAATTCCTGAGAAAAGCTGGTTCTATTTCCGCCTCCAGAGGCTTAAATTCACATTTTTGCCAATTTATCCTGTATTCCGATAGCATTCCAAAGCTTTTACTTTGCCCCAGTAGTGGTGCTCTGGATTTCTCCAGTGAAAGAAACAAGATTACATCATAAGCATACAGCAAAATGTAAAGATCTATTTTGCCCAAACATATATGGAGAATTTTTAGATTACATCTAATGTGCACTGCAAGGAGTTCAATACATAGAGCAAACAGCAGAGGGCTCAGAGGGCAGCCCTGCCTTAAATCACGGTGTAGAGTAAAAGGTTTAGATCTGTCTGACTTGGTTAGGACTGATGCTATTGGGCATATATAAATCATTTCTATCCATGAGCACCTAAACTTTATGTATTATAGATGCAACATATTTATTCAATCTGTTTCCTAAGATTTTGGTAAACACAAGTTTTGTCCTTTGTTGCATCTTTAAACATTCTCAGCAGGAGTGGGGCCATGTCTTCAATGAATGCTTTGTAAAACTTCAGTGCCAAGGCCATCAGGGCCTGGTGACTTCCCACTAGGAAATTCACTTATAGCTTTAACAACCTCCTATAATGTAATTTCTGTGTCAAGTTCGATCTGTGCTTTATAATATGTTTTAGAAAGTGGGAGGGAGTGTAAGAATCGAAGAATATCCATTGGGGTTTTTATAAATTCTAATAAAAATACATTTGTTTATTTCCACTGGATTTGTGACAGTAGAGTTCAATTGATTTTTAAATTAGCCCTGCTACCCTGGACTCTTCGTAACTGCTGTGAAAGCAGAGGGCCAGGTTTTTCCCTTAGCTCAAATTGTTTATGCCTCACTTTTAAAAGTAATTTGTTGATTTGTTGAGAAAAAATACTGTTATATTCATGCTTTAAACAATCACCTTCAAAAAAGATGCTGATGGAGCCTCTTGGTACCGCTTTTCAAGTAAGGCAAACTGTGAATCTATAAATGATAACCTTTGTCTCCTGTTTTTTTTGTGTGGTCTCATAAGATAGAACAAAGTCTCTTATTACAGCTTTGAAGGCTTCCCATAAGATAGAGTCTGAAACATGACCTGTATCACTGAAGGCTAAATACTCCTTTATTGAAAGTGAGCATTTTTCCAGAAATTCTTTGTCATTAGAGAAATTTGGATTGAATTGCCAATTATAGTAGTGGGACTTTTTCCACCCAAAATCCATACCAATAGAGATCGGCTATAGTCTGAAATTAGGATGTTATTGTTATGATTAGGGTCTGTTTGTCTGCACCCCGCCTGTCTGCCTCCGATCCTCTGTGTGCAGAAGCAGTCTAGAACATTGTTTTCACCTGCTTCTCCTCTGCCAGCACCCTAATCATGCCTGTCTCCACCTTTTGTCCTGGCTTTATATGCTTTGCGCAGGATGACAAACAGTGCCAGATTATCGAAAGCCTTGTGTGAGTAAATGTCCAGCGTACCTTTTCTGCCTGACCTCGTTTCTGCCTCTTGTTTCCCTGTTCTGCCCTGCCCTTGTCAGATATCTCCCTGGCTTCTGATCTCTGGACATCCACCTTGTTTCTGAGTCCTGACTGCCGCCTCCTACCTAACCCCTGGATCTGTCTGCTTGTATCTGCCGCTCCGTGTCTGACCCCGTTTCTGTGCCTCGTCTACCAATTTAAGCCAAGTCACCTAATCCTGTCACCTGTTACTACTTCCTTGGCTTTGATCCTGTTTCTGTCCCCTGACCACTGGATTCCACTAACCTACTGGGTTACGTTAAACCAAGCAGTCTCGTTCACAGTCTCTCAGATCCTCTGTGATGTTATCCTGCTGTCACCAGCCTACAGCCCAGAGGAGCTGAAAATCAGCACCCTTACTCTCCCGAATTCTGAAAAGGTTGGTGTCTTTTTCTTCGAGCCTCACCTTGCCCACAGTTCTTTGCTCAGCCACTAACCTATCTGTTTGCCCTCAGAGGTTCCTGGTCTCGCTGCTGGTAGTGTCATGATTCTGGGCTGTTTGCTTCATCCCTGTCTGTCTGCTGCTCTAACCACAATGATTACATTCACCTGCTACTTCCTAGCCTGCTCTTAATCAGACCTCACCTGAGCACTTGGCTGTATAAGCAGCACGCCAACAGACAAATGGCACCAGATTATCAAATGCCTTGGTGTGAGTAGTGTCCACCTGTCCTTCCTTTTCTTCCTGCCTGCCTGATCTGATCTTGTTTAACCTCTTTCTTTTCTTTGCCCTGCCTTGCCCATATCGGATGCCTTACCGGCTTTTCCTTTCTGGACATCAACCTTGTTTTGCCTTCTGACCACCTCTCCCTGCCTAATCCCTGGATCCGTTTGCCTGAATCTGCCTCCCCACACATGACTTCATTTCTGTGCCCTGGACAACGATTCTAGCATCTTGTTCGGATCCTGTTGCTCATATCTGCTCTCATGGCTCTGACCCTGTTTTTGTACCTTGACAACTGCAACTGCTCATTCACTGGGTTTGTAAACCTGAGAATCTGTGGAACGTTTTCCAGCTGTTGCCCCACCAATACTCTGAGGAGCTGAAAGTCAGCTTCTGCTCCCTTATGGATTTTGAGAAGGTTAGTGGCTTTTTCTCTTAGTAAAATGATTTTCTCAGTTCTCTGATCAGCTACTAACCCATCTGTCTGCCTTCAGAGTTTCCTGAGTAAGCCACTGAGGGTTTTCTGCCGATCTCCATACAGAATTTTTACTAAATGTTTGAATCTGATCTATTGTGTCTGGCTGAAATTTTGGGCCCCCTTTTCACTTTGTTACAGTTATCATATTTAGAGGACTTGGCAATTGCTGTTAATTTAGAATGAATTAGGAAGTAGTCAGTCCTTGTGTATGTATTGTGAATTTGTGAGAAAAAACATTTATTCTCTATGGAATTGTGGACCCTCCAGATGTCAGCCAGATTAAGTAACTGCATCAGATTATTTAGCACCTTTGTGGAATCTTTGTGGATGTTATTGTGCGAGGTGAGGACCTGTCCAAAAACGTGTCAAAAACACAATTAAAATCACCACCTGCAATCAGATTGGTTGTTGCTAGATCTTAATTGAAAGTACCACGAAAGAAAGCAGGATTGTTAACATTTTATGCATATAAATGAAGGTGGGTAACGTGAACAGTCAAACTAGTACCAGTCACAAATATCAGACAACCATTTGGGTTGATCTTATTGAGGTGTGTTGAAAATGACTATTCCTCATTAAAATTTTTATACCATGCGATTTAGCTGCAAAAGTTTATTTGTCCTATTCAGTTACATCTGAGTTTTAAGGCCTCTGCATGCTTAATTCAATTCAAAAATACCTTATTAATCCTAAAGGGAAAATTTATGTTGTTGTAGCTCATATTATACAGATTTCTTCAAAGAGCTGTTGTAGATGCTGATGGCTGTGGGCAAAAAAGATCTCTTGTAGCAGACTGTTTTACAGCAGATCTGAAGAACCCTCTGAAGACTGCTGTTGAACAACAGTCTGAAGCCAATTTTCGGGGTTCTTCATTTTATGAAGAATCCGTGTTTACGCAATCATCAGAGGAGTCCCCAGAACAGAACCATACTTCTGCATCAGCTTGTTGAGCTTTTTTAAGTCTCTGACTCAGATGCTGCTACCCCAGTAGATGATAGCAGAAGAGATCACACTCTCCAAACTTATAGAAGATATGCAGCATCTTGCTGAAAACACTAAATGACCTAAGCTTTCTCAAGACGTACAGTGTGCTCTGTCCCTTCTTGTAGACAGTTTCACAGTTGCATCTCCACTCCATCTGTTGTCCAGGTGAACACAGGTATTTATACTCCTCCACCACCTCCACTTCTTCTCCCATGATGGAAACATTGTTTGACTTATTCTTGTTTCTTGTAAAATCTACAATCATCTCCTTTTGTTTTATGCATGTTTAAGATAAGATGATTGTTTCCACACCATGCCACAAAGTGGTCCACGAGCTCCCCGTACTCAGCTTCTTGTCCATCTCTGATGCACCCCACGACTGCAGAATCATCAGAGTATTTCTGCAGATGACAGGAGTCTGTCTTGTACTGGAAGTCTGAGGTGTACAGAGTGAAAAGGAATGGTGAGAGTACAGTCCCCTGTGGTGCTCCTGTGCNTCTTGTCCATCTCTGATGCACCCCACGACTGCAGAATCATCAGAGTATTTCTGCAGATGACAGGAGTCTGTCTTGTACTGGAAGTCTGAGGTGTACACAGTGAAAAGGAATGGTGAGCGTACAGTCCCCTGTGGTGCTCCTGTGCTGCTGAATACCTGGTTAGACACACAACCCTTCAGTCTCTCAAACTGTGGTCTGTTTGTAGTCTTGTCATGTAGTCTTTGATCCAGGAGATTGTATATGTGTATTTGATAATATGTATCTCTTGCAAAAAACAGGATGTCAGCTTGTAAATCACATATGTGGAGGAACATTTCAGCTCTCTTGGATGTTTTTTTTTTTTTTTAAACCCATGACATTCCAAGAAGTTAGATTAATGATGTTCTTAATTCTCTGAACATCATTCACAGAAACCTGTGTCGTAAGGTTTCGGCGCTTTTACAGTTTTTTTGGGAGTTTTTTTCCAGATTAGTGGAGCATAAGAACTAAAAGCTGCTTCTCCATGTTTGGTTCTGGTTCTGGGTATGCAGAGTAGATTTGAACCAGAAGACCTGAGAGGTCTGGGTATTCTTTGAGATACGGGGAGCCACTGTAAAACTGGGGTGATGTGCTCCACTTTCTTAGTTCTAGTGAGGATGCAAGCAGCAGCGTTCTGGATCAACTGCAGTTGTATGATCGACTTTTTAGGCAGACCTGTGAAGACAATGTTGCAGTAATCAATTCTACTAAAGATGAATGAACTTTGTTACTGTCTTTATGTGGCTCTGAAGGTGCAGGCCTGAGTCCATCACTACACCCAGATTTCAAGCCTGATTTGTGGTTTCTAGCTGTATTAACTGAAGGTGTGTGCTAACGTTTAAACGCTCTTCCTTTTGTCTAACAAAAAATTATTATTTCAGTTTTGTTTTGATTCAGCTGAAGAACAATTTGGCACATCTATGCATTGATTTCTTCTAAGCATTTACCAAGCACTTTAATGGGTTCATAGTAATCTGGTGACATTGTAATGTATAGCTGTTTGTTGTTGGCATAGTTATGATAGCTTATGTTGTAGTTTATTATAATCTGAGTTAGGAGGGGCATGTAGCTGCTGAAGCTTAAAGCTTCCCTGTTTGTTTGCATCTTTGATTTCTGTTGGCTTACCTTTTAAATGTAAAATAAATACTTATGTTTCTACGGACATCCTGTCCTTGGTTAACAGTTTTTTGTTTTTGTTTTTTTCTTTTTGTGTTACACTCTGTTGGAAAGGCTGCTGGTGGATTATTTATTGAGTAGAAGAGATTAGATGTGAAACGTCTGGCTCCTTGTTCAAGCAGAAACCATCTTTCTTTTTTTCTAAAACATATTATCAATGAGGTTCACAGATGTAGTATCATATGCCTTTTTCAACTATTTATTAATCATCAGAAGTCTCGGTGCAAAGGGTCTGCTGAGTAACACCCTGATATTGAGACCTCCAACTTTAGCAGCAGACGAATTAAATTATTCCTTCAGTACTTCAGATTTTTTCTTAGCTACATCATCCATGGCTCCAAAGTGTATGTAAAGGTTTTCTAGGGCGCTCTTCTGTGATTGCCAGAATATTCTCTGAGATATTGGACACCACGTTACTGGTACCAATCATAACTTCTGTGTTTTTCTTGTTGCAGAAGTGTTTATTCCCATTCACAGCAGTGTTGGCCACTATTAGGTTCCTTGGCCCTGTGGGGTGCTCTTTCTCTGGCAGCTTAGGAGAAAACTGTTTGGAATGAAGACTGCTCTCTTACCTTTTATTGTTCTTAGAAGATGGATAATTTTCCTGGTTTTCATTCTGTAGTGGGGCAAATCTGTTTTGGAGGGGAATTCCATTATTTCCAGCTGGCTTACTCCTATCAATTGCTGTGACAACAGCTCGCTGTCAAAGTCTCCTTTTTCCATGGGTCATTTCTCTCTGGCCATTCAGATTTATTTAATTGCCGAGATATTCCAGTGAGTTGTCTTCCTTGGCTTTGTGGCCTTGTGCCTAAAACATGCCAGTTGGGGCTGCTTGACGGTTTATTCGTGTTCTATTCTGTTTGCTGGCTGAGTTGTTGAGATGGCTGTCACTCTTTGGGATCACAGGCAGACTTGAATTATCGCTGTACTCCATATTAACCTCAACATTCACTTTCAGTCGCTGGGTATTCATCTCCAAAACAGCCAATTTCAGTAAAAGTAAAAGAGGTTGTCGAAGTCCTCTGTGGTGAAGAAAGGCATCTTGTGCTGATTAGCAGTGTCGACTTGTCCTTCTTTCGAGTTTGATTTTAAATCCTTTTAGAAAAAAGAAAAATATTCCTTGGGAGTTACTGGTATGATGTAGTTTAGTCCAACCTTTCTGCAATTTTGGCTAAGAGATAAAAAAGTTGAGAGTAGAAGAATGCAAGCAAGCAGGGAACAGGCAAGAGAAGCGTCTGAGCAGGCAGAGAGGCGGAAGTAGATATATTCTTTCTGTCATATTTATAGGTTTAGTGCAAGGAAGACAAGTTGGTCAACTGTATTTGGCTTAAGACATGACCTCTTACATGTGACTATGTTCCCACTTGCACTGTCGGCCTGCTTAGATGAAGAACTAGTATCAGGAATGCACAAGTACTTCTTGGCAAGCCTGGCCAACATGGGAAGATCAACTCATGCTGCTTCCACCATTCCAATGGGTCGTTCTCCGAGTCAGGCCCAGGTGAATGAAAATACATGGAGTGCTCCTGTTGTATGGATACTCTGCTTGGCTGAGAGTGGATGGTGTCTTTGCCTGCTGCTAGTGCCTTTTTGAAGTAGCTACCCAAACTGTTATTTATTTTACTTTCAGGTGCCGGCGCCACCATGTAAACCAGCACTGCTGCAGCTCTCATGTTTATTAACTCCACCCTTTCTTCCTTCATGTAGGCTTTCTTAAATTAACGTACAAGGAAAGTACCTTGGGCTAACATGGCTCTTGTGTGGTCATCTGGAAAGTAGGCAGTCTGTAAACAGTGAACGCAGAGGTTCCAGTCTTCACTGATGAAATAGATGGTTACACTCATGTAGGGCTGCCTCACTCTGCTTTTCCACAGGTCAGTTGTCAGTGCAGCACACTGCAAACCTCCTTTTCTACATTGGCCCGGCATGCGTCATATAAGCGAGGCCACTCGACTTGACTGAAGTGCTTGCGACTGGGCATAACGTACCTTGGGTCAAGAACTTTGAGGTTTCAGAAGCTGTCCTTCTCATTCGCATAAATGGGGGTTATGCCTTTACATATGTAATGCGATATAGCAGCTGTGATTTGTTTATGTCGCTGGGAAGTTTTCTCATATGGCATGCCTCATGCCAAAGATTCCATTATCTTCTGCTGGCCATAGTTTTTGTTTATGCAACTTGCCCCAACTTTTTCACAACTTGCTTTACCTCGAAGTTTTTGGAGTCTCATGTATTTGTTTTCATGGTTCTTCTTTAGGTGATAGAAGGGTTTGTTTTGTTGGTGTCGGGCAAGGGAACAGTCTTGTAGTATACTTTGCAAATGACTGTTTTCTGCTCCGTGTGGGACTTCTTGAAACCAAAATTTAACCAAATCAGAGATGTACCCCTCTTTTTGGTAAAAGAGCTTCTTCTTGGGCAGCCTGTGTAGCTGTCTCTATTTTTTGTGACCCCGGGAATGAGACTTCATGCTCTTGCATCTCCATCTTTCAGCACTCATGAGTTAAATAACATAAAGCATGTCGCAAACCCGCATGAGTCAAATAACGTAAAGCAGCGTCATGTCGCAAAACCACAAAACAGAGCGTCTTTGCGAAAAACTTTTTTTATTCTTGTTTATCACTTATATAAAGTGAGTGTCTGCAAACTGACAACACTAATACATTCCTCGTTTCGTACTTAATGAAATATTTGCTTGACTAATTGATAAAACTTTTCTACCGTCCCCATGATATGTATCGTCTTATTGCCCAGCACAACTCTGCCGGATGGTGAACACATAAATGCTCATGGAAGTTCGTTATGTTTGAGGTCTTTGTTGGCACAAGCGGCACAGCGCTTTAGTTACTGTCAGAATCTGGCTGTGTTAGGTTTTGGGTTTGAATCCTGTTTACCTTTTTTGCACTACCATGATCTTTACTTGCTTTATTGGTAGTTTACTCAGGCTTATTAGATTCATTCAGTTTAGTTCTATGTTACTTCCCTGCTCTCCATGCTCATCTGTGTTAATTAGTCATTCTCCCTCAGTTCTCCAGCATTGCCTCTTCTACCAGCTGCACCCAGTTCTCTCCTTGATTGCCTCCTCAGTTCATTGGTTAATTTCTCCACTTCCCTCAGTATTTATTCTCTCTGGTTTTCATTGTCACCGGCTCCTACTGTATGCTTCCTTGTTTGCTACCTGGCTCCATGTCTGTTTCCCTGTAAGTTCTTTCTGATTTTGTTATTAAAATAAGCTCTTCAACTAACCATGGCATTTTATGACAGTTACATCCTGTGGTTTACCTCTTTCATCTGGTTAAAGCCAAAGTAATCCCAAATAACTAGTTCCTCCATTTTTGGACATTTGTGTTCTAAATTGGCAAATCAGTCTGTGGCAGTTTACATTGCCCCGCCCACAAAAAAGAGCAAATGTCACCTGCGCGAATATATTGCCCATCATCATTTGGACTGATGAATATCTTTTGAAAAAATTTTACATATCACCCAACTGTACTGTGTCCCACACAGACCTTCCTGTGTTTCAGTCTAACAGCATCCAACTCCCTGCATTCCTCCACCACCTTCACTGAGAGGTCTGCAAAGATCCTGATGTGCTGTCCGACATAGTATAGCATACCTCCGCTGAGAGCCACCTGGATTATCTTCTTTTTGACTGTGTCACGATGTATCTTGGCGATCGTCACTCATGGCTTGCTGCTTGGTGCACCAACGCAGTGAGCACAGTCCACTCTGGCTTCCTGGGGAAATTGCTCAGCTCCCAGAAGTTTAGGTAGCAGGTCAGCCACAAAAGCGGTTAGGAAGCCACTTTCAAGTTTCTCTGGCAGACCAATAATTTTTATAATTTGCCTCCTCCAAATCACTCACCTTTACTCTTAGAAGCTTATTTGGTAAGCACAGGTCAGCTCAGCCAGGCATCCATCAAACTCTGTGCCCTTGCAGGTTTATAATGCCTGAAGTGTTTCAGGCGACAGCATTTTAGACCTCAGCAAGAGTTGTCTTCAGATTTTCAAACCTGGCATTCATTTTTCAGATTTCCATTTGTCTAATGGCCAAAATGGGCAATATGCAGAGAGGTTTCCTAGAACTTGCTCCTACAATTCTGCAGGGATGCCATCAGATACTGGAGTTGTGCCATTAGGCATACTTTTAACTGCTTCATGGAGCTCACTTGCTGCTAAAGGTAACTCCAGAACCTTTTTCTGTGTGTATGTGGGTGCGGTTGTGTGCATGTGTAAATGATAAAGAGGGAGAGGGTGAGCGGCTGTGAAAAAGAGACAAAAAAAACCCAGTGGCCTGGAATGATGCATACATCAAAATTACAGTCATAATGCAGTTGTATTCAGTAAAGCCATGGAGTTAAAGCTGTAAAGAGATGGCTGTTACCAGAACATATGTCCATTTACATAAGGTCTGCCAACCAAGATGAGTTTGAACGTGCCGGCAGTCAAGGAACCCTTTGGAAATTGATCTTTCACACTATAGTTCATGCTATGCAGTTCCCTACCGCAGTTTTCCACTTGTTCCTTGTGTTTGAAATGTTCAAACTTTGCTACAGTGGGTCTCAGCCAGCAGTTGTTGGGCTGCGTCGCTCCCAGACGATCCACAAGATGGAATGTGATTATCGACATTGAGTTGTCACTTGAGGAAATCTTGCACGGGCCTGAAATTCTTTGTGCAAAACTCATACCAGGACCAGTCTGCCATCAACTGGTAAGCTTCTGATTGATGGAGTCTAAAATATCTGTGTAGCTCCTATTTGGTGAGGTGGTGGTACTGGCAGAGCGTTCAGACCATGTCCATTTTGATGTTGGGGTGGCCGCTGGTTTGCGTTGTTTTCTCATGAAAACTCTCTGAAAAGAATTTAACTATGCAGACTGTCAACAGTTTCCTCGTCCAGGTTGTCATTGATGAGGAAAGGACAATTGTTAACATTTTATGTTCAATATTTGGCTAGGTTTTTACCTGAGCCGTAGTGTTGTTTGTTTGTTTGTTAGTGCACAGTCATGTTGTATACTTATGCGCCACCCTCGTGAAAACTAATCACATCCTGCTTCATCAGCCTGCCCACTGTCCCTGGTGAAATTGATTTAATGTTTTCCCCCAGAGACACTACTGACAAACACGGATTTTGATTGAACCACTAATCTTTTATTTGGAAGATGGTCACTCTCTCGTTTAGGTGTAAGAAAGGGTAGGTGGAAAGTGACACTTGAAGGTTAATTTTAAAAAGTAATTATCTTTGAGTACAAATATGCCATGAATTAATGATTTCTTTTTAGGGAGACCATCAGCAACCTGATTAGGAGTTCATTTAATAACTTAATTTAGGTAATGACACCATAATGATTCTTGGAACAAATATATTGACTTTCTGACTTTTCCTTTTCTAAGACGAGGTTGACACTTTTTGAAAAGGAGCCAGTGAGTGACTTCCTCACTGATGCCAGGACAAGGAGAATAAATGAACTGAAGAGACAGCATGAGGGAGCTACAGGGCTGATAAGTCTGTTACAAAGCAACAGTGAGCATACAAGTGTTTACAGTGAGTACAGTGGATTTTAGGAAAACACAAAAAGCCTTTCACAGACTTGGAAATGATCCTAGAGCCATGGAACCTATGGCAGAACACCTCATATATAAAAGAATGACAACAACCTAAGGAAAAGGTTAAGCAAATTGCCATGTCTGCCACAAACACAACAAGGAGAGGAGAATTGTGATACCTGTACCAGCTCAACTATGAGATTGAAAGTACTTTTAATGTTGGTACTAAATTGGATTGCACATTTCTGTTGAGCAGGTAATTTCATGGGCATATAAATAATTGATCAGTATTTAAAAAACAAAAACTTTAGTGGGAATTAATTGTTAACTAACAATTTAAGAAAATATATTTATATTTATTATTCAGTAGTACTGATGGAATTCGGTTGGTACCTATAAAAATACCAAATTCGGTACCCATCCCTACCTGAGAGGGATTAATCATACCCAGTTTGGCCTAATTCAGCCTTCCTAAATGAAAGTCATAGCTGTTTGAATTTTTTGGCAAGATGGCAAACTTTGAAGCCTAGCCCTGCCCCTTTAGCATCTCAAAAACTCACAATTTTGATAACTTTTAATCCCCCATGCCTTAAGGGCACCCGCTTTAAATGTTATCAACTCTTTAAATTACCATTATTAGTAATTATCATTACCAATGGTTGCTTTCAGATGGTCCCTGTTGTGCCTCCAAGTCAGCTCAGTAGGTCGTTTTGACCAAATAATAAGGCTTTAATGGACAGACCAGTTCACTTCACACAGGAGCAAGGTCACATGTAAAGCAGGTAATTCCCAAAACGTGTATTTCTTCAGTTTTAGCATTACTTTCTCATTAACATAACCAAAATACTTGGTTGTTCTCAGTAGTATCTTTGCCAATGATAGTTTGTTTTGCTTTGATATCTTGTTGATAAAAGAGAACATTGAAATCATAGGAGCAAAAAGACCCCCTCAGATCCATGTTCCAAGAAGGAATGACCAGTGTGGGCTCACCAATGAAAGCAGCGGCGGCAGAGGTCATTGGTTTGGCACCAGTTGTTACAGATGTAAGTTTATTAATTCTGTTACTACAAATACATCTTGGCATCTCTATTGTAAAACTAAGTTTTAATAAGTTGCTTTATTAAGTTTTTTTTCCCCCCCTATTTCTGCCATTTAGAGCTGGATTGGAAATTATAGAAGGACTTTATAAATGCTGGCCTTTCCTGAACCACAGAAGAGCATACTGTACACATAGAAACCTTTAGCATACAATCTTATTTGCAGGGATCTCCTGCAGAACAAGGGTGAGAATGTTTTTTTTATACCTCTCATTTTGACAATTATTGTATTGCACCAGAAACATGTTCATATCCATATATTTGGGATGATATCAAGAGTAAAGTAATATATAATAATAATTTTTCACTGTTCTTCTTATCACATATAATGTGTCTGTAGAATAATAATATCTTGTATATTTGTAAACTATATATATTGTTCTGTATTATAATCTTCGGGAAGAGCAGTGTGGTTTTCGTCCTGGCCGTGGAACACTGGACCAGATCTACACCCTCAGCAGGGACTTGGAGGGTGCATGGAAGTTTGCCCAACAAGTCTACATGTGCTTTGTGGACTTGGAGAAGGTGTTCAACCGTGTCCCTCGGGAAGTCTTGTGGGGGGTACTTCGAGAGTATGGAGTACCAGGCCCTTTGATACGGGCTGTTAGGTCCCTGGATGACCGGTGTCAGAACTTGGTCCGCATTGTTGAGGGTATTTGTTTTGGTGGCCTTAGGATTGCGTCTCTGCTTTTTGCAGATAATGTGGGTCTTTTGGCTTCATCAGCTCGTGATCTACAGCCCTCGCTGGAGCAGTTCGCAGCGGAGTGTGAGGCAGCCGGGATGAGAATCAGTGCCAGTCCGAGGCAATGGTCTTCAGTTGGAAAAGTGTAGAGTGCATTCTCCGGATCAGGGGGGAGGTCCTGCCTCAAGTGGAGATGTTCAAGTATCTTGGGGTCTTGTTTACAAATGAGGGAAAAATAGAGTGGAAGATTGATAGACAGATCGGTGCTGCGTCAGCAGTGATGCGGGCGCTGTACCGGTCTGTCGTGGTGAAGAGAGAACTGAGTCAGAAAGCGAAGCTCTCGATTTGCCAGTCGATCTACGTTCCTACCCTCATCTATAGTCATGACCGCAAGAACAAGATCATGGATACAAGTAGCTGAAATGAGTCACCTCCGCATGGTGTCTGGACTGTACCTTACAGATAGGGTGTGAAGCTCGGTCATCCGAGAGGGACTCAGAGTAGACCTGCTGCTTCTCCACATCGAGAGGAGCCAGTTGAGGTGGCTTGAGCATCTGGTTAGGATGGCTCCTGGACGCCTCCCTGGTAAGGTGTTCCGGCCACGTCCCACCGGGAGTAGGCCCAGAGGAAGACCCAGGACACGCTGGAGGGACAACGTTTCTCGGCTGGCCTGGGAACGCCTTGGGATTGCCCCAAACGAGCTGGCCCAAGTGGCTGGGGAGAGGGAAGTCTGGGTCTTTCTGCTTAGGCTAAGTGGAAGAAAATGGATGGATGGATGTATTATATTCACTTTCTATCTAGCCTATTTTCTAGTCACACTGGGAATTCACTAGTGTTTTTACAATCGATCCAGCATTTTATAGTTTATGTTCTAAAATAAACTATAAAATAAACTATCAAATTAAGATACAATTTAATTTGAGGGAGGTTCCTTGAGTTTTGACTTTTCATTTTGCTTGAGTTAATATTGAATGTATGTTTTTGGCAAACTACTATCTGTAATAACCCTCTCAGAACTGTATCTCACATAAAATAAGAAAGCTGGGTTATATTTATCCTATTCTGATTGAGTTAAGGGTATTTTCATTATAGTTACTTTCAGAAGACTTGATATTTAGACCAATAAGTACAACTTCTGAACTCCTGAGGAGAGTGGCAAATGCCATATTTGTCTGGAGTTATGTATCTATATTTTTCCATATCTATACAAATGTAGACAGGGTGAGCCAGTAGGCATAATTACAGTCTTAATTGTTTGTTTTTTGTTGTTTTTTTAATCATAAGGCAACCTTGAGGAGTACCTTGAGGAGTCAGCAGCTCTTAAAGCTAAAGGGAGAACACAGCACCGCAGCCCTGAGATGAGGGAGCTTAAAGTTAAAAAGCATCTTAAGATGGGGAAGAATTGAGGGGGAGAAGGGGAGGGAGAAACCGGGGGTTCGATCCCACCAAAGGACGTGTTCTACAGCATCTTTTTTTGTTAACCTTTTTGGCCACAAGTAAAGCATAATTTGGTTGCTTATTGTGCATTGTAGACCGTTTTAAATTATTTTAAGCTATATTTTTGTCAGAATCTGGTTGTCACTTTGCCTGCTGTACCTCTTTCGTTTCCTTTTCAGCCAGCCGACCGACCAGGTTCCCACGCTCCACATTCCTTTCCTGGTGCTGAATGAATAAATTTCTGAAAGAAACGCTTCTCTGTTTGTGAGTGTTCTCTGCATGTGGGTCAAGTCGGCCTTAAAAACGATGACAGAACACTCAGACCAGCCAGACCCAGCAGGGCCACTGCAGAGAATCGTTTCAGAGCAGGGTCAATTAATCCAAGCACACGGTTCAACCCTCCGCTCCCTCCTTGACCAACAGCGGCAGGTCAGTCAGTGTGCTGCATTAGCAATGTCATCTGCTCTAGCTGCTGAGTGTCAGGCCCGCCTCACCACCGGGAGGTGCTGCGGGGCCCCCGGCAACACAGCAACTTGGGTATGGTCGTGACGTAACTTCCCCTAGTCCAGAAAAGTTTTCTGGGGAGGTTGGAAGTTGTTGTGGGTTTTTGTTACAGTGCGCCCTAGTGTTTAATAGGTCCTCCGCGACAACGTGAAGATCTCTTATGTTTTAGGTTTATTGACTGACAGGGCGCTTCGGTGGGCGGAGGCAAAGTTCACGAATCATAACCAGTTTGGTTGTTCCTATGAGGACTTTATCAAGGATTTTAAATTGACATTTGACATAGATATGGATTGGTCTAGTGTGGCTCGTCGTCTTCGTGCACTTAAGAAACATAATTGACCTCTAACAGAGTTCACCATAGATTTTCGCACACTGGCAGTAGCTTCAGTCTGAAACTCCAGCACCTTAAAATCAATGTTTTTTTCAGACTCTAGATGAGGCATTGAAGGACAATCTCACCCTATTAGATGAGCCCGAGGAATTAGACGAGTACATTGCCCTAGCTGTCCGACTGGACACCAGGATGAGGGAGAGGAGGCAGACCCACGCTGAGCGGGTCGCCACTAGAGCGCAACTCACCACCTCTCCCGAGTCATTGGTCCAGCCGGTGCAGTCACCCTGCCAGGCCGAGCCCGAGCCCATGCAGCTGGGAAGGGCGGAGCTCCCTGATGACGAGCGGCAGCGTTGTAGGGAGACCGGCCAGTGTTTTTACTGTGGCTCCTCAGAGCATTTGGTGTCAGCATGTCCAGTCCAGCCAAAAGGGTGGGTCCGCCGGTTCTGATGGGGTGCACGGTGGACCGAGAACCCTGGTGTTTGCCCTCACGATTCATGCTGCCAGCCACACTAGTAGTAAATCAACACACTATTTAATTGACCGCTCTGCTAGACTCGGGGTGTGAGCTGAGCCTGATTGACCAGGAACTGGTTAAACAGAAGCGCATTAAGACTGAATTATTGTCCATGCCACGTCAGGTTCTGGCTTTAGATGGCCCTGATGCTCCATAGCATTACCCACAGGACTGTGCCGCTAGAGTTAGTGCTGTCCGGTAACCACAGGGAGCACGTCTCACTTTTCATTTTCCCCATTTCCCAGACTTCATTGGTCCTGGGGTTCACGTGGTTACAGGCCCAAAACCCTCATCTAAACTGGATGGATTTAAGGATTGAATCCTGGTCCACCCAGTGCTTGTCATCCTGCCTGCAGTCTGGCGTCTCCACTAGAACACCTGTGGAGGGAGAGGAGGGCGAACCATCTGTTCTCATCCAGGTGCCGTGTGAATACCAAGACCTTAAGTCAGTGTTCAGTAAGTCACGGGCCCTGTATCTTCCTCTGCACCGCCCCTATGACTGCGCCATCGACCTCCTACCGGGCGCTCCATTACCATCCAACTGGTTGCTATATAATTCTCCATTGCTACCCTTTCCGGTCGTGAGATTTTATACAGAGTCCCTCGCAGCCGGGATTATTCGGCCGTCCTCATCTCCAATCAGAGCTGGGGGTTTTTTTTGTCGGCAAGAAGGACGGTTCCTTTCATTCTCTTTCAATGGGCCAATAAGTTGGACTGGTCCATTCCCCATACCTCATCCTGTAAGAGTCGTATCATCCTGATGTCACAGGCATATCTGTAGTAAGAAACATAATAGTAATATATGCATAAACATTTTACAAAAAACAAACGAACAAAAAAAAATTTTATCACACAGAAGCAGCAACATACCGGCGCGTACGAATGACTCTGAACTCAGAGCGATTGGCCATGTCCAGCTGCTCAAGAATTTCCCTATTCCAAGACAGGTTGCTCCAGCAGCACTTTGAGCATATCGGTGTCTCTGTGACCAGGTTGTAAAAGTGGTCAATATCAAGCACCTTCCGCACCCACCTGTGAAGATCTCCACTGCTCAGAGAGTGCTTACAGGCTTGGTCAGAGCAAAGGAGCTGAACCTTCCACAGCCTGTATGGCATCCACTGCAGTAAGGGATGGGCAAAAAACCTGGCCGACTTTGGGGCCTGGTGGTAAATGTGAGACTGCTGAGAGGGAAAATACCACAGCTGGAGATGGTCGTGGAGTTCCAGTTTCCCTTTGGCACAAACTCTAAATAAGGCCGTCGATACCCACTGGTGATCTTCCTCTGGTATGGTCTTAGGCCACAGAAGTGGGAACCCAGCTGTGTTCTAAGGTTGGAATGGGTTCTTCAGACAGAGAAAAGGAAAAATCAAATGCAGAAATACAGAAAAATATTTAACTGCATTCACTCCTGAACTCTGCTCCTCCACTAGCCGTTGTCGTTTCAGAGCTGGTAATGGAGGAGCAAGAAAAAAGGTCTCTACACTTTGAGGCTGTGGTGGAGAGCTGTTGTGAAGAGAACCACCTGCTGGCACTGGATCCTCACAAGAATTGGCTGCTGTACTTGTACAAGCAGGTGTTGCATTAGTCTGAAAAAACAAGGTCAAAAGAAAACTTTGATAAAATTGGAATTTCTTAAGATTTAAAATATTAATAATAATCGTACTTGTCGTCTTCTGCTTTATCCGGGAATGGGTCGCAGGGGCAGCAGACTCAGCAGAGACACCCAGACATCCATCTCCCTAGAAACCTCCTCCAGCTCCTCCAGGTGGAGCCCAAGGCATTTTCAGGCCAGCCGAGAGACATAGTCCCTCCAGCGTGTCCTGGGCCTCCTTCCAGTGGGACGTGCCTGGAACACCTCCCGAGGAAGGCTTCCAGGAGGCATCCTGTATAGATGCCCGAGCCACCTCAACTGGCTCCTCCTGATGTGGAGGACCAGTGGCTCTACTCCGATCCCCTCCCGGATGGCCAAGCTCCTCACCCTATCTGTAAGGCCACCATATGGAGGAAGCTCATTTCAGCCGCTTGCATCCGGGATCTCGTTCTTTCGGTTATGACCCAAAGTTCATGCCCATAGGTAAGGGTAGGAATGAAGACCCACCAGTAGGAGGAGCTGATCTTCATGCCAGCCGCTTCACACTCGGCAGGGAACTGCCCCAGCGCATGCTGTAGGTCTTGGTTAGAGGGGGCCAGCAGGACCAAGTCATCTGCAAAAAGAAGAGATGAAATCCACTGGTCCCCAAACCAGACCCCCTCTGGCCCTTGGCTGCACCTAGAAATCCTGTCCATAAAAGTTATGAACCCCTGCCGGAGTGCAACATCCACCGGGAACAGGTCCGACTTAGTGCCCGGCAATGCGGACCAAACTCCTGCTGCGCTTGTACAGAGACTGGACGTCCCCTTATAAAGGGCCCCCGATTCCATACTCCTGGAGCACCCCCCACAGGGCATCATGAGGAACCCAGTTGAATGCCTTCTCCAGGTCCACAAAACACATGTGGACCGGTTGGGCAAACTCCCATGAACCCTTGAGTACTCTGTAGAGGGTATAGAGCTGGTCCAGTGTTCCATGGCCGGGACGAAAACCACACAGCTCCTCCTGAAGCCGAGGTTCGACTATCGGCCAGGATTCTCCTCTCCATTACCCTGGCGTAGGCTTTTACAGGTAGGCTGAGTAGTGTGATCCCCCTGTAGTTGGAACAAACCCTCCGGGCACCCTTCTTATAAAGGGGGACCACCACCCCAGTCTGCCAGTCCGGAGGCACTGTCCCCAACCGCCACATAATGTTGAAGAGGCACGGCAACCATGACAGTCCCACAACATCCAGAGACTTGAGGTACTCAGGGCGGATCTCATCCACCCCCGAAGCCCTGCCACCACAGAGCTTTTTAACCACCTCTGTGACTTCAGCCTGGGTGATGAAAGAGTCTAACCCCGAGTCCCCAGCCTCTGTTTCCATCAGGGAATGCGTGATGGAGGAATTGAGGAGATCCTTGAAATACTCCTTCCACCGCCCGAAATGTCCCCAGTCGAGGTCAGCAGCCTCCCAACCCCACTGTAAACAGTGTTGGGGAAGCACTGCTTCCCCCTCCTGAGGTACCAGAAGGTTTGCCAGAATCGCTTCGAGGCCAACCGGTAGTCCTTCTCCATGGCCTCACCAAACTCTTCCCAGGCCCGAGTTTTTATCTCTGCCATAGCCCGGGCCGCAGCACGCTTGGCCTCACGGTACCCGGCCGCCGCCTCAGGAGTCCCACAAGTCAACCACAGCCGATAGGACTCCTTCTTCAATTTGGCAGCGAGCCTTATTGCCAATGTCCACCACCGGGTTCGGGGATTGCCGCCGCGATAGGCGCAGCTATGGGCAGCAGCATTGACAATAGATGCGGAGAACATGGTCCACATGGGCGTTGAAGTCCCCCAGCAGAATAATGGAGTCCCCGGGAGGGGCACTATCCAGCACCCCCCACAGGGACGGCACGAAGACCGGGTACTCCGCACTACCACTCGGCCCATAGGCCGAAACAACAGTCCGAGACCTGTCCCCAACCTGAAGGCGCAGGGATGCGACTCTCTCATCCACTGGGGTAAACCCCAACACAAGACTGCTGAGCTGGGGGGCAACAAGCAAACCCACCCCAACCCGCCGCCTCTCCCCGTGGGCCACTCCAAAGTAGAAGAGAGTCCAGCCCCTCTCGAGGAGACGGGTTCCAGAGCTGTATATGGAGGCGAGCCAAACTATTTCTAGTCAATATCTAGAACTAGTCTGATGCCCTTTTTAAACCCATTAAACACTGCTCCAACTACTTTGCCCTGATCAATGGATACTTTGATCTGCACGATTTAGAAGGTAGCAGTCTCTGTAGAATCATGAGTAAGTAATTGTTTGATTCTAGGCACTTTATTAATTGACTGGCCACAATCTTCTTCAAAACCTTGTGGAATAATGTGTAATTTATTAGGTCTTGAGCAGCGAAAGTTCTGTGAAGGCCTTTTGTAATTTGAATGTTAATTTTTCATCCTTGAAATGAAAATGAATTTGCTTGTTTGAGGCCTTAACATATTCAAAAACTCACCAAACTTTAGCCAAAATTGTCCCCCATGTGAAATGTTTGTATTTTAAAGGAATTGAAAATGGCCATGGCAAAATGGCTCTACTGCGCCCCCTAAGCTAAGATAGGCCAACTGGCAAGTCGCAGAGATTTCAAATTTGGTACATAGGTAGATCCCTCCAAATTATGTAAAAAAAGTCTTTAGGAAGTATCCCCTGAAACCAACAGGAAGTTGGACATTTTGGGTCAAACTTTTTACAAAATTGTAAATATTTCTCAGTTAAACTTAGTTGTTCTTTAATTACTGTATTTATATCATTCTACTTGACATCTTGTTTAGGGTGTATTTTTTATTGTTGCAAGATATGGTGGTGATCGTGGAGTGTACACTGGTTAAAGGCCTGTAAGACCCCCAAGTCAATGATCAGGCCAGGTGATGCTTTACTGGTTTCTTTAATAAGCAGATTCAGGTACATGGTACAGGTGTTTGTGGTTCTACAAAACAGAATACACAAATAAAACATTTGTATATAATTCATTGTAATCACAACTTCCCATGTAAGTAGATTACATAAAACATTATAGCCACCGGCTGTATTGTAAGATTAGCTAATTGGCCTAAAGGCCTTTATTTGTAGCCTGAACTATATATGTTAACAAATTAAATATACTGTTTAATCATTACTCCAGTCCTGTGTTTCAATCACTTACAAAGTGGAGATAATGTGGAGACTAAATATAATAAAAATCACTAACTCTTTCTCAATCTTTGTTTGCCATATCTTCTATTAAGCAAAAGGAGCTAACAAATGTCCAGAACAACAAACCCAATTAATAAGTTATTCTTATAGAACAGTATACACAACTCACACGTCTTATGGATGCACTCTTAAAGATACTACATAAACTGCTTCTAAACTTGGCTTCTGAAGTGACTGTGAGAGGCTTTTCCCACAAATACAGAAATTGAAAGAAAACATCTTGATATTGAAAAAAAATTGGGCAGTAATTGACATAATAGGATTTAAGATGTGATAAAAGACAACTGTGACACAAAATAAGCATAATTTGATGTTAAATTTTGCAAGTCCAAAGTCTCTCTGGAATGACGTCTAAGGGGAAGTCTCTGGTATTTCATTGTGTGACCGTCTATGATAAATGGTTCAGGTAGAACCCAAGTTGCATTAAAAGCCTTGTTAATGTGGTGAAATGGTTTATTGCTGGTGGTGGTCCCAATACTACGACAGCAGCCGTTAGTCTGCACTACTATCCTGAAGTGAAGAGGATCAGAACTGGAAAACTGACGAGGGACAGCCAGTTGTGATCGGAAGACTTCCCTGCAAACTGCTTCGAACAAGAAACCTCTGAATTCACAAGAGAAATGATAACAGAGGTCGGGATCTCTGACAGGCGAAGGAGAATGTTGAAGCAGATGCTATAGTCTAGTGATGGGTCAGACGACACAGAAACATCGGCAAGACAAAACCCCGTGTCAGTGCGCGTAGTGCCTTAAGGAAAACCACGTGACCGAAACAGTTCCTGTGTCATTTGGTTGTGAACGCACCAAATTGTATTTATAAGGTAGAAAATGTATCGACAAGTTTGTGGGTTTTGTTGCATGGAGATAGTTTGTGTTCTTTGCTTTGCGTTGGTTTTTGGCTCATATTTGAATACCAGCATGGATCAACCAAGGAAGTAAAAGTCTTCTCCCGTGTGGGATCATTTTGATCTTATCACAGAGAATAAGGTAAATGATTATTCCGTTCTCATTTCCACTTTAGATCATTTTTCTTTCAGATTATTCTAATTCCTTTCTATAGGATATTTGAATTAGTTTACATGGATTAACTTTTATTTTTATTGTAGGTAAAATGTAGAATTTGCTCCCAGGTGCTGTCTTACTGTAACTGGAGCACTCCCACAATGCTGAGGCATCATCGTGCCCGCCATGAGAGGGAAGAACCGGTTAACACTCCCGTGATGAACCTTGGTGTTTCCAGAAAGCAGTCGATTGATGAGGCTATAGTGAATATGATCATTACAGACTGTCGATCGCTTAGCCTTGTGGAAGATGAGAGGTTCCGAGAGCTGTTCCCACTCCTTAAGCCCTCATATGTTCTGCCAAGCAGAAAGGTACGTGAAACAAACTGATGAATGGGTGTTGTACATGTTAACAAAGTATATGCATGCTATGTGCTTTCATTCATTATTCTTTTCCATTTGTGTTATTAATTTTAGGCTATCAAGACCATGATTAGCCAAAGGTATGAGGAGAAAAAGGAGCAAGTGAAAAAAGCACTGCAGAGTGCAGTTGCAGTTAGCCTAACATGACATGTGAATTTTAATGTTCTTGCAAAACACTCCATGTAATAACAATAAAGTAGGAACACAGATGCATTTTATTTTTTTCTCAGATGACAACCTGTGGCAGCAGCTGGACATGGAAGTCGAAGAGAGCAATGCCAATTCAAATGTCACCACCACTGCCATTATGGAGGTACAAAGATACATCTCCAGCTAACAAACCAAGATGACAGAATCCACTGCAATACTGGGAACGCAAAGACTATATTACCCTACCTTATACAAACTTGCAATAAAATTTCTATGTACGCCGTCATCATCAGTGCCCTGTGAAAGGGTGTTCTCAAAAGCCGGAGAAATGGTTTGTAAACGGCGCAATCGCCTCTGCCCAAAGCTGTTACAACAGCTGATATTTCTAAATAAAAACATGTGAATGAACCTTGTTCAGTCTGTTTCCAGTCTTTATTGAATTTGCCTGCAATGAATTTTTAAATCCACCAAATGTCACTGCAAGCGATACACAACACAGTTTCAACACAGTTTGGAAAATGTGCCATACACCCAGGCCTCATCTGCCCATCGCTACTATAATCACACTGTTCAGAATATCTGATGGGAAAAGATCAAAGAATAGGTTGTTTGTTGCTGTTGCTAAAAGGATCAAGGCTCAGGAGGTAAGAATACTTCCTTTTTTCAAAAGTATATTTAGATATCACAGTTATTGTTAATAATTAAAAATCCAAAATGATTATTTTTATTAATAATAATCTGAAATTATTATTATTATTATTAATAAAAAAGATCAATTACACGCGCAAACAATATATTTAAATATTTTTTTTTCCCTAAAGATTCTAATATAAAGTTAAAAAATGATCTTGAATCATCCCTTGTGTCTGCTGCTACTGGTCCATCCTGCTCAGATTTGCCTCTGGTTGTTTCACTCAGTGCCATAACCCTGGATGTACCATTGTATCTGCTCCGGTCCGGTCCGCTACAAAGCTCCAAGAATTAAAATGCAGATCACGGAATAAAAGCCAGTGATAAATGCGGTAGCAAGTCCAAAACAACCTAATCTGTCTAAGTTAAACAAATCAAACTGCTTCATTTTTCGTTTTATGCATCAAGATATTTTCTTGGGTTTTGTTCTACAATGGGTGAGTTCACTGAGTGCAGAGAAGCTATATTTGTTGCTTAATTTGGTGCATTTAATGTTTAATTGCTAAGTTTATAATACCTTAGTTAACCCAGTAACTGATCTAATTGATCTAATGTTAACAACTGTGTGTATTTATTAATACAGCGAGATCTATTCTGTTGTTGAGACCCCAACCATGGGTTACAACATTAAAGGCCAGAAAGAACTTTTCTGGAACTTTCAAAACAAATCGCATCAACCTACTTCCAGCACAGCCAGGAACAAGAAGGCAATGACTACAGACTTCCCGTGACATCACTGTGGGAATAAAAACTCTGCACCAACAAACAGACCTCTTCCACACAGGTCCTCTGGGGAACTGGTTGGAGAGACACAGCACGCTAATGTCTCTTCGCTGGCAAACAGACATAACTCTTCAAACTGGATCCAAGAGTGTCATACGATCATGCGGTCATATGCACTAAGTTAAGTAAGAATGAATTGCTGTTTGTGTATCCGGTATTGATATTGACAATTTTTTAAGTGGATCAGGCAATACCACTGCTGCTGACACATTGCCCTGCCCATCAGAGTACACATAAGATACTGTTATCTTTTCCGGTGTGATCCTGTCTAGCTTTGCTTTATAAGAAATGTC
>JAHUTJ010025576.1:0-23981 GCA_036250325.1 Characodon lateralis | reverse complement strand
TATATACCTATATATATATATATATAGTAATTGTATGAATCTGCCAAGTACAGCAATGCATTGGCATGTGCTTTTACATAAACATAGCAATGTACAGTATATCTGATATATTGTCATCATTTGGGATGTTTCTCCTTCCACAACCTAAGTCATAACATAGTTGGGGACTTTAGCCTGCGTCTTAGACTAAAGTTGCTCTCCAGTGACAAAATCAAAGACATAGATTTGCACTTTAAAGACTGAAGGCTCGACTGTCTTGAGATTTAAGACTTGGGCCTCATGAACACTTTTTTATGTAAGTTCATCTGAACTTACATAAGTGCTTACAGTAAGTAAGCCACAGATTGTAGCTCATACAGAGATGCACATATTCTCCTGGTTATGACATGCTAGCCAGTAATGTTTGGGCCTTTAACAGTTTGTAACAACCAGGTCATTTAAGCTGAGCTTTACAATAATGATCCCAGAGATGGCGTGGAAACCAAACTCTGTATGAAATTATTTTATTGTACTTGAGAACAAAATACATTCCAGCATTGACTCTTTCACTGGTAAACTACCATCATTAAGAAGACACTTCTTCAAAATAAAATCAATTCCTGCTTGATTCGTCTGGAAACTTTCCAATAACTTGTGTTAAACTTTTTCTGCCGTTGTTTTTTTACATAAATTCATAATTATATTTTATCGGGGTAATAATAAAAACACAAAACCAAATGTCACAGGAGCAAGATAGAGAAATACACCACCACACACTTATACTGGCCCACAGAACGTTATGAATATCTTGTGACATACTTGATGTCTTAATGTGACTTGAGGCTGAAGTTACACTTGTATTTTACATGTGATGTTTTTTTTTTTTTGTTTCTTCTATTTATTTGATTTTCGAGTTCTGATCATTTTGCACTTTTCATTTATAAAAAGGAACTATCATCCTTGAAATATTTTGTGGTGACCCTGCATTAATTTGGGGATGTTTCGTACCCACTTTCATAACCGAAACATAAGCATTTTCTATAATACACTCATGGTTTACTATAAGGAAATTAGGTCATGTTGGTGAAATAAATGTTTGCCAACAGGAAGTCACTCAGGTCTTTATACTTTGATCAGGAGTCATGATCTCTAACATGTAATTAGAGTTCACTGGCCCAAACAGTGATCAGAACCACATTTAGCGGAAGAAGAGTGTTAAAAAAGATCAGCATGAAATAAAAATCAATTACACCATTTTATACATGATTATTAACCTTTTTGTATATTTTGATCTCCAAAAGGAGAGAAAAAAAAACAATAAATTCAGTTCAGTACCTTAATAATCCCAAAGTGAAACTAAATAAATAGTGGTTTACTTAAGTCCATGGGTATGAAATGTTTTGTTTATGGGTAGGAAATAGAAGTAGGCCAGGTTGAAATGCAACGCATGGATATTAGTTAAGGGTAAAAATTCCTGACAAAGCAAATAGACCCAAAGTCAACACAGTTAAGTTATAAAGTTATGCTAATTGTCAACATCACAACAATAATTACCAACCCCATCAAAGAATCTACTAAATCTATTTCTGAAAATAGAAATGACTTCCTAAGGGAAGCTGGTTTGTTGATCAGCAGCATGTCTTGACTCAATATGACAAAAATCATCTGTAAAGACTTTCTCTATTGCCACAAAAATATTGTACAGCCTAAAATGCACTACACTAATAAGATTTGTTTAGATATTTAAATTTTCTGTTTACTGTAAAATTTTAAAAAATGTACATTATATGTTAAAAGTTGAAAAATGAAGGCTGTAAAGCATCCCAGAAAGAACTGCTTTCTTTTTCACCTACAATGTTCAGTAAAATGCTAGCTAATGAGGGATTAGTGAATGAAGAAGCAAGAAAATGTTAGACCCAAGATTTAATTTTCACTTCAGCTGTGACTCACAACATACGTCATTGTAAAACATGTTCAACAATATTCCCATCATTCACTCTGCCGGGTGATGACGCACCAGCTCTGACTGAATAAACCACACATGTCGACATACTGAGTTTTTAACTTTTATGTCTCCGCACTGAACTGGACAAAACTGGACAAATGGTGACTAAAAGATACAAACACATAATAACATACACACAGTACCATAAACATTCCCATACATTTTTCTTCATAGATCAAACTGACAAATACTTACGAGTGAAAAAACAATATTGTGCTGAAATGATTTGATGTATGCATTGGTCACAAAAAAGATACTTTTGGTCAGCATAAAGGAATCACATGTTAAAATGTGTAAAATAAAAACACATATTGCTTAACATTTCAGTAAAAGCTTTCAGGGAATGTCATGTCATGGTTCCTGGAAGTACATTTAAGTGTTTAAGTGTGACACAGAAATGTGTGAGCTGATGTTAGGAAACAGCTGAAAAGTTTGTTCTTTGGGGATGATTGTGCACAAGTATATCAGGAAACTAAATGCAAACTGAAAGCTTTTATCCCAAATATAGACATACAACAGAAACTGCAAACAAGCCAGCTAAGGATCATTCACTTCACAAGCCTTTCTTCTCATAATCTCTTCAGCATTTCTTCCAATTGTGAGTAAGTCCACATTGGGCTAATGCAATGTCATGATGTATCACAAGTGAATGCTAATTCCAAAGTTATGGATCAATCATAATTGTCGGTCCTTCCAGGAAAGGAGCTGACCTTTGATTCCCAACTTTTTTTCAAACAGATGTAGGATCAAGCAAAATCTTATCTTATTAAACTTTCGTTTAATATAAAACTTGTTTTAACAAGCATTTAAGTTTTTAAATATTTGTAGAAACAAGGTTTTCAGAGCTACAGATCTGCAAAAAAAAAGTTTTTGCAACCTTAGCATTCTGTTTTTACTTTTTTGTTACACTTAAAATACAAAAGGCAGTTTTAAAGAATTATTTGATTTATTAATGTGTTACTTTGTACATCCAACTTGGTAATATGAAAATATTTGTTGCTCCCATTGTTAAATCATGAATTAATTGTGATTAACCACATACACTGAGCCACATCCAGATTCAATTACATCCAGACCTGTGGAAAAGAAAAATAATTAAAAATAACCTGACTGACAACATAAAGTAGGCAAAAATATTTTAAAAAGCAATACATCATGCCCCAATCTAAACAAATGAGAAACAGAGTAGCATATAGAGTAATATTGTTCTGATTAAACACTTAATCAGCACAATGTTTTGTTCAGCTGTCGAGAACATGTAAAAAAGGAGATAAGACTTGCATGTCAACAAAACCTTCTTTAAAGGGTGGAATCTAGATATGGAATTAGGAATCCACATCTGCTACAACAAAGACAAGAGATCGATTTCACATTTGCAGAATTTTGAACATTTAGTTGGTTGAATATAGGTTGTCATAAAACTTATTAAAATGCATTAATGTTTAGACCAAATCCACTCTTTTATTTCATCAAGAAACAAAATCCTCTGTGATCTTGTCATATTTTCTGCCTGTTACTGGAATGATGCTCCCTATCCCTCTCTTTGGGTCACAGATTAAAGGCTTTGGTGTAATTTGAGGAGCAAACGATTCGCTCACCCACTCTAAAGCTTTTGCAATTGTGACCTAAGTAAAGATTTGCAATCTGTGTTTTTATAACTCATGCAGAGTAATTTTGACAAAACATGTTTGCCGCTTTATAACCTTTTGCCACTGTATTACCTTCTACACAAAATAAAAACACTCATCTAAGATTTGTGCACACATGTGAGACTATATGACTTCAAAGAGTAGTGTCTCTAAGTCTTCAGTCAGCTCATTGTTGATTTCGCATGAGATATGGGGCAATGTTATCACAAAGATACCCTTGTGTGTATCCATGAGAGCTTGTGTGAGAATGAGAGCATAACAAAGTTTGTCTAAGTGTGTAAGCTTGGATGAGAAGAAAGTCGTAACCTAGATGAGTTCTAGTGAGAAAGACCAACTGTAAAGACTTTGTTCTAGTGACAGTTTTTAGCTTTACAAAGGAGACTTCAAAAGGGAGCATGGTGCCATTGGAGGACATGGAAAAAGAACAAAACATTCCATCCGGAGCTTACAATAGAGAGACTGTGGGGCTGGTCGAGAGAAATCTAAAGAAGATGTGTCTAACTCTCACTTGTAAGGCAGAACAGCAGCAACAGATGTGCTACAACAACACATAAATGCTTTCATACATTTGAATATTTTGATAACAGAGTTCTGAGTGAAATATGGAATGATTCAAACCAGAGTTGGGTAAAGGGATTGACTCAGTTTACTGTGTTAGCTGTGGATGGGAACAATTAACCTAGCCTTAAAAAAAATATTTTAGCCTAAAATATTTTTGTTTGTTTGTTTGGTTTTAGCTTCATTCTATCTTACAAATGTTGAGATTTAAATAAATAAAGAAAATAACATTATAATGTCTAATCAGACTGTTGTTTATATACAACTGAATTAGATTAACAAAGTTTAAACTCATTATACGGCCACTGGCCAATTTAAATTGCTTGCTACGACATTCAGTGAATCCAGCAGCATTAATATTATTTCACAAATCATCTCAACTTTAATAATCTCAACCTGATTTCTTAAACAATGACGTTGAGTCCAGTGTACTCCATTGGCCTCCACAATCACCTGATTTCAGTCTAATGAAGTACCATTGATGTGTAACTGGCAAATCTGCTGCAACTGTTATGCTATCATGTCAACAAAAATGTGGAAAAAAAAAAAACTAGATACTAAAGGTGGTTGTGTTGAGTCAGGCTGAAGAAAACATAATACAGGGAATGCTAGAATGCTAAATTGTGGGGGTTGCTCAGTTTGTCCTGTAGTGGGTCTTCTTTCCAAAGATCCTGTCAAAAGGCCATATGGCTCTAGTTCTAGCAGATGGAGAAAATTTAGATAACATGAAAAAATTAACGAGAATAGAAACAAGAGAAAATGGTGCCATTAAATATTTACAGCTCACACCTTAAGCTGTGAAACTGAATGCCTTCGTCCTTCGTTACTAATCCTACCTTCCCTCCCTCTCACTTTAATCCTCTTCTCTTTTTCTTTAAGTATTTCTGACTCTTTCTCCTCATCTGAAACTCATCCTCAGGCTGTTACTACAACTTTAATGGTTTCCTTTTCTTTCTTGGAATCAGAATAAAAAATAAACATTTAGTTTTTTTTGGTTTGACTGATGAACAGCTGGGACCTAAATGAGCTAGTACCTTGAAAATAGTGATGAAACCATCAAAGGCATCCCAATAAAGTTTACTTGTTTATTGGCCCCCAAGTTCTTTTCTGAGGTCAGTACAGGTTGCACTGTAGGCAAGGTTTGACCAGACAATCAACACGGTAGCTTCTGTTTTATTTGGTTATTAAAGCACTAACAGCTCCAAAACCCAACACAAAACCTATCTACAATCTTCTAATGCCCCCTTTCTACCAGTTAGCATAAGCTCACCCTCACACGTTTTGTACGCTTCATGGCTTCCTTATCTCTCCTGTATTTATCCAGAGTGTTTCGTCCTGTTGCCCACAGTCTTCTCTGTCTCTTCTTTCACTGAGTCCATAGACTGAGCAGCAGTCAAGTCTGTTGTATTTGTGTCACATACAAATCACTTTTTCGGACTTTGGGGCTATTTTGCTGTTGATGATCCCGCCCAAATTGAGATGGTACTCAACTGTTATAGAAAACAAACCAAATCATGTAGAGTAGAACTTCCCTGAGCTGAGACGAATAGAATCAGTACTAATGGAAAAGGAGCATAATAGTTCTGTAGTCAACTCAAAGCAAATTAGTCCAAATAACAAATTTATTGTTATTCCTAAAAGCTAAAAAATGTCATTGTATTCATGTTTATCCAGAACAGCTTAGTTAATACTTAGTAAAGTGTTATTTGTCGTGTTAATATCTGCTTTTGGGTTTGTTTACAATAGGTTAACAATCGGAAGTGTCTCCTATTTTTATTATCCTGATTTCACTCCCCCCAAGCCATCTTCTTCTTGCTGCAGCTGTCACTTTCTTGTAAGTATAGCAGGGCAATGCTGCCCAGTTTAGTTTGCTTTTCATGTGTGAGTGTGTGTATGGTACTGAACTGGACATGCTAACATTCCTTCTTGCTTTGCTTATTCAGGTGGATCGTGTGACTGGTTTGGTGTCCATGCATGTGCTTCTGAGTAGGGACATCTTCGACACACGCCTTATCATAACACAGACGGCAGTATCTCCATGCAGGTTTGACAGTAGTTATTTTGAACAGAGGGTGTGTGTTTTTTCTTGAAACCACAAGGCCACAGAGCACCCCATGTGGAAAAGCAAGACGAGGAAACGTCCACAAATGCTTCACCTTATCCATCTAGACAATGAGAGGAATGTCATTGCAAGTTGAGCTTTCTGTCAGATCGAAGCACAGCTGTCAGCTGCAGTGAAAAGAAAGAGCTGCTGAGTGAAGATTTACACTTCAGACCTTTAAGGCCAATGACACGCTGGTGGACTTTTAGGGACGATTATCACTATGACAATTGGTCATCGAAGGGCCAGCATTCCAGTTTGGGTCTGTCATTTTTTATGCAACAAAAAAGTGTTGGATAGAAACTATCTATCAATTTAAAGAGTTTTTGTTTAAAGATTTTATTACTGTAGCACAATGTCACACTGAAAATCATTAAAAAAAATATAGCCTTTAATTTGACTATATTTATTCATGAAGGAGAAATAAATAATTCACTTTTTTAAAAAGATAACCAATGACACAATTGTTATTCTCCTTTTCACTTACAATTGCCCCAAATGTTCTTGTAAAGTACGTATAAGGCAGCTCTTGGTCAGATCATCTTGTTAATCCCACCAGCCTGATTCCCTGTGCTGCTCTTGAGATGTAATATTTTGGATTCCTTCCTGGACCTTTTTTCTTGTACGTTTTTTTTTTTTTTTATTTCCTTTTCTTTAGTGAACTTTTAATTTTTCACTTGCCTGCCTCCCACCTGCATTTTGGTCTTTGATAGACCAGGCTGGATGAGGACCCAAACTGACCTCAACAGATTAAAAAAAGTTTTTTGTTTAATTGTATAAATTGAGATAGGAAAAAAATGGCTCTTGACTGGAATTGCAGGATTTTTTTTTAGCTTGACTGGCCCTTATTGGAAAATTAAAACTTAAATCTTTTTCACATTTTTACGTATTCACTAACAGGTCGACCAACAACACTGTTCAGTGTGGATAATATAACTGAGGGAAAAAGACATAAAGTTAGCCATTTTCAGAACCAGTAAGGTGTTTTAAAAATGAAATCAGAGGAAGATAATACTTGGACTAAGCTATTCTGTTGCTTGTTCGCTGCCAAAAGACTTTGGTGAATAACAGGAAGGTAAAATCTCATAAAAGCTGTGGGAGGTTGCCTCTGCTCCTAATATATACAGATGTTGCAAATGCACCTTTTTTATTAGATATGTGTATATTGTACATTGTAAATTGTAAATTTGTATATTCTGTAATGCAAAAACAGAACAAAAGAGCAAAGTGTACCGGAGTCAAATTCCTTGTTTGTATGCACGAACTTGGCAATAAAGCTGATTCTGATTCTGATATAATATTGTCCATGTATGGCAGGAAGGCATCAAATGTTTTCAATGCTGTTCTTTTATCTTTTTTTATTACATCTATAGAAAAAGAGAAATTGGAATTGGCAAAAATTGGTATCAGCAGCTCAAAACTTTGAGAAGCGTCAGAAATCGTCCACAAAACTTTGAGTGATGCATCTCTAATCTTCAAAGGCATCTCACCCCACATGAGTTGGGAGTTGGAGAGTTTGCATAAAGTTTATTAGCCAAAACATTGAAATTATAATGTAACTGTGAATGAGTAAATCCAATTCCTCATCTTTGTGGAAGTACCAAGCTCATTTCCTGAAGAATGAATCATTTCTTCTGTTTAAGAAATGTTCCTGCCCATTCCTGCTTTTAAAGGGAGTGATCAGTATTTCCTTCAGTGATGTAATGTGTGTCCCTAGCCTTAGATGGCGCTCTCCTCCACATTAACATACCCTCTTTGGGCTTAGATCGACAACCTGGTGGGCTCTCACCTCCCTGTTATGAGACCTTGGTGTAACAAACAGGCCACCCTGACAGGCGACAGCAGGTTTCCCTTTTGTAGCAACTCATCACTTTGTTGCTGCTTCAGTGTCTATGTGTGTGTGGCTGCACTGATGGGATGTAGTTTCACATTTTTCCTGCAGCAACTGCTGGGTCACTGTTTTTGCTATTAGGAATTAGGGGTCATAAACTGGGCATGGTTTGTCTACTGGAGTGTTGTTTTCTGGGGTTGCAGTCGTCACTTTATCTGCTCAGCTGTTTATGTTTGTCTAATTTTCTAAGATTGGTGAGTTGGACTTTATGCATCATAAAAAAATATGTACACTGCATACTTATGGATCTTCTATTATTCTACTAGGTCCTCCTAGTACTTACAGATCAGTCTGCCAGACAACAAGGAAAAGAGAAGCATATTGTGGTGTCAGCTGTCAACAATGTGTCAATGTTTGGAGACTGGGAGACAATGGCACAGGCCCACCCAGCCACTTAACAGACACATTACAATTTGGAAAGCTTGTGTGTTTATGTCATTTAAAAGCCATGTACAATAAAGTGAAAAATACTTGTGTAAATCCCAAAATTAGGAAAACATGGGAATAAATTTTATGCAGGTCCATTTCTTTGGGTCTTCCCTCTGCAGCCCTTATTTCTTAAAAACAAAGTGCTGAGCATGTCTGCTAGATTTGTTATACTTTATAAATTTTAAATGTGGCTGATTTGTCTGTTTAGCAGCTGTGCGGTTCAGGCTTGAAAATCAAGACGTGAAGGCTGATATGGAGAAAGGATGTTACAGACCGAAATAAAACACCCCAGCAGCCTTTCCATTGTTTAGGCATGGTCCTATCAGTGGGGGGGGGGGGACAGGACAGATTTACAACAGGTTCGACCTTGGGTTTTGTGTGCATGATGATTTGGAGCAGGTGCATCAGTGTGTGTTTTCATAGCTTCTATCACAGTCAGGTGACGAGTTCAGAGTTCAATATGCCTCAGAAGGGAAAGTTAGACAGCAGCTCATCACTCTGCTTGCCTTGGATCAGAAGTCAGCGAAAAAGTGTTTTTTAAATTGAGCACATAGGGGCCTTTACAATTTAGTTTTGTCTTAGAACCATAAACTCAAAAAAAAAATTCTGAAAATGGTAAATTGTCATCTTACAGGTTATTGCACATATACCATGTGGTTTGATGCAAATTTGAACCAAAACCTGGCCTGCTTTACTCAGATGGACTTACATGAAGCTATCTTCTCTGTGGGCACATAAGGAGGATGATCATCTGACCAATGACTCATAGGATCACATTTAACCTTCAAACCAAAACACAGACCAACACTGCAGTGTCATTTTTACCTCTACAGTTTCTGTCTTAGTCAGTGGAGTGTTTGAGAGTGACTGCCGAGCGAGATGGTAAAACAGCCCGGTCAGATAACCTTTACATACTATGGATAGAAACATTTCACTTTTACACTCCAGGTTACAGATTCGAGATGTCTTTACTACATAAAGGAAAACAAGAAGTATGACAGTTTCACCTGATCTAGATTTGTCAGCTGATTAAGCATGTCCACAAAGCCACAGTGGAGTTATCATTATCATTGCATTCATATTGTTTTCACCTACAAAGAATCAAGTGTGTATTTGCTGACTTGTTTTGCACTTTGCATTTAGTGTGGGTGTGTGAAAACCTTTTTGTCAATAAAACCCTGATGGGAAATGTACAAAGCATTGCAGAAGTTATTTGTTTTTTTTCTTGTTATTAAATAAGGCCCACTAAAAGACACCTCGGGTTTACATCTAATTTACATTTAGGAAGTAATTATGATCCTAGCTCTCAGTATTGCAATCTCTTTTCTGTCCTAGGTTTTTCACATTTGTCACATTTTTTAAGTTTTGTTGAAATATTTGTTTTGCACCTTGTTTGGGAAATCAAGAGGTTATGAGTAACAGAGGAAGCAAGAATTAATGTGGTGGTTTATAACTCGTGCATCTCCAAAAATTAGTTCACATCCAAGACAAACCCTTCATTCAGCTCTTTGATTTACAGCCTGGGATCTTCATTTAGCATGTCATGCTGTCTGGCTGCAAGCCGGGCAGGGCTCTGAGACAACAAATGCAATAAGATTAAAGTAATCTGATTACAATCTTACAGGTTTACTGTTAAGACAACAAGAGCAGTTTTCTTTACTTTTGTTTAATTGACTCTATTATTTCACACCAGTGCAATCTTAGCAGGCACTAATATTGAACTGTTGTGTCCATACTACAAGTTTAATTGAACATCCAACTCACAAGATGAGACAACACACAATACTGGGAAATTATATATAAGCAATTTGTTTTTTGAAAATTAGGAATTGCCATTTTTTTCTTATAAATTTAAAGATTTATAAAAACAGCATAAATATTTCACAAATTGTATTTCTAAAGAATTTTTAACCAGTGTACAACATACAAGTCCATGTATTGAGTTCTTTAGGTTTGTATAATTCTAAGGTGGCCCTAAAGCCAAAAAAGCAACTTCTCCCTTTTGTGTTTTTACAAATGCAATAAAAAAGTGTTTATAAATCTCAAAATCATCGTATTGCTTAAACCTATGTGAGATAATTTTGAAGGTTTTTGGTGTTTAAGTTTTATTTTTGTGCCATTCACAATGGTATCCATTATTAAAGACCACACTGATCATCTATTTAGGGATCTATGCCTCTTTGTTCTGATCCAGTCTGAAGTAGTGAAAAAAAATTTTAATGACTAAATTCAACTCCCGATAGTGACTGCTGGTTTATGCCTCTAATGTTTTTATATGCCAATCCCATGCTGTTAGTAGGTGCAGTTGGCGTTGGTCCATTTCATGAGGCCATATTTTTTAAAACATGACTTATTTCCACATGCACACTGCAACACTGCACTATATAATGTACACAATATTTTGTTGATAAAGCTACTTTTTCTCAAAGATGGTGTTTGTCATTATTAACATGTTCATACTGAAAGAGGGTTTATGCTGATTGCTGCAGCTTCCTGTCTTCAGCCCGTTCTATACACTGGGCTCAGATATTTCAGTGTTTGGAATAGTAAAAACCTATGACAATGAGACTAAATCGGAAGCTTTGGAAGCAGGAGCACAATGTTTTCTGTAAGCTTATGAACTGGAATCCCATTGTAATATCTTGCAAGCTAAATTATCAACAAGTGATATCAAAACAGAGAGGAGCCATGTTATTGTTTGACTAGCACTTTAGTAAAATGTTCTGCATAAAAACATGACCTGCGAGAGCAAGATGTAGTTTAACTGAAGACTGTAGATGCATATGTCAAGTCAGATATAGTTTTAGAAAAAAATCTATAGCTAGGCACACTTCAGTTGAACTTACCTGGTTAACCCAGTTAACCCAGTAATCAAGCTGTAATGTACAAACTGATTAAGACAGATTTGAAAATCTTTGATGTGGTATCGGACCATACACAGTATCAGAAAATGTCTATTCTTAAATTATGTAAGACGGTATTGGGACAAACATATCCCTATTGTTGTGTGATCTGAGACTTATGCTGCATTCTATTTACCTTTTTCCAGAAGTCAGCACTTGTATATAGCATTGATGTCACATCCAACTTAAGCTATGCTACAGTAGTAACTCTGAGAAAGTGTTTTGTTTTGTCACCACAGTGACAACAATTAGCTCCACATTTCTAGAAAAAAATGACTGCTGTATTATGGATTCAAACTGTGCAGCAACATGTTTGCTAAGGGATGTTGTTCAGTAACCTGTGTGTGACCGGTTTAATTAAATATAAAACTGCAAAAATTCCAAATAATGAAAGTTGAGAAAACACAGTTCTTTGTTTCCACTGCTTTTTTATTAGTTAAACATAAGGCAGCCAAGGTAAGCCATTTAAGATTATGAGGTAAGTATTAGTAAAAATTCAGACTTTCAGTTGATTGTCATTCATTTTAATTCTGACTTAGTTTAAATGTAACATGCACTTTTCATTTCAGCATCAGCTGTGTTTTTGACTGCTAACCAGAATGTCTGTAATTCAAGAACTCCTGATCTGCATAACTTGGGATTGGTAGCTCTTTGTGCGATAGGGAGAGCAGACTAAATTAAACAAAATAACAGGTGAAAAACATTGCAAAAAAATCTGAATGAAAGAAATGTGTTTGCTTTGCTTCTTGAACCCATTGATTCCACTGCTGATAACAAGTATTTTGTTAACACTGTCATGTAATTTGTGCTCTGTAATGTGTAGAACATTCATGCCTTCCTCCTCATCCTCCTTTGGAGCCTGCAGTCTGACTCAGATGACTGTGTAAGTGCTCAATACAAAGAGCCAACCTGCGTGCTGCCATAAATAAGGTCCCCCTCCCCTTGGGTGTGACAGGACAGGTTGAGATGAAAGGTTCCTGTCTGCCCGCTTCCCCTACAGCTTCTTATTAAAGAGCTTTTAACATGTAAACAGAACAGAGACACACACTCATAAAAGGCACAGAGGGGGAGAGTATGTGACCCTTCCTTCCTCTCTATCTTAATTTTTCTAAGTTGGTTTCTTGCTTGAAACGATGCAGCAAGAGCCCAGGAAGCAATATTTGGCCACTGTTGTTTGTGGAGGACACATTATATTGTAAAAAAGGTTTTGAGTAATTTTTAACAGAAATAAAAAACAAGAACAAACAAGTAAATTATCTTGGCACCAAAAGTCTGGTCAACAGTGAGTCAGACGGCCTTTGTAGATCCTGGTTTTTTGTTTTTCAATTCTACATACCTAGCAATGTGACTATACACCGACTACAGTCCATTAACTAAAACCTCTATAACTACATTTATTTGCAAAAGTCTTAAATCAAATGTCTTTTTTATATAGCCTACAGTGAGCAAGTGAGAAAAACATTTTTAAGCTTTCTGATGATTTTTCTGAGCTATTCTTTCTACAAAGTTTTTCTTACCTGTTTATAATGTTTCTAATAGTAGAATATTTACTTGTTTCACTTCTGTTTAAAGCAAGCCAAGTTTCTATTATATGTATGAGAGATATAAAATTGTAATTTTCCATTACCATGTAATCTTTACATTAGACACTGAATATGCCTTATGTCCAATCAAGATGTAAATGTGTTTGAAAAGAAAAAAGTCAAATCAGGCCTATATTTATTGATGTCTAAATATAATTAAAAGGTTGCTAGGGTTGCCAGGGAGATGAATGTCAGACTAACCAAGCCGTTTTTTGTTTTTTTTTTCTTTGTTTTAACTGAATTTGTGCCAGACATATGAGCTATAGAAAGTACTGGTTTCTCTGCTAAATCACAGTGGCCTAACCTGAAATATGCCTAAAAATACTTCATATGTTTTCATTGTTAGTAGGAATTCAGTTTGTTAATGGCCCAAGAATCAAGGCTAAGTCTGAATGACTCTATGTCTGTGTGTCTATATGTTGTCAGATGGTTTGAATGATTTATTTGCTCAGTTCCAGCATTCCAATGATGATGAGAGGATAACAACTCAGGTTTTGCAAAATAATATATGGTAAAAGTCCCATATCCTCATTTTTTAAATCATCAGCCTCTCTAGAATATTCTACTCAGTCAGCACTGTTTTTAATTAGGTAATTTAAATGCTTTGCAAGTCATTGCTTCTGATATTTAAAGATATTAGAAGATGAGTTTATTAATTATACCTATTTCAAAAATAGTTTTTTCTCCGCCACATGAAATCCTATCTATTAGACGTTCTGCTTATTTTAAGTGTGTTATTTTTCTTCGTACAGACTTTCATTCCTAAAGATAGGATTTAAATGCTGTCAGTATCTGATGATCAATAATGCTGAGAACAGCGAGGTAACACACACACATACACACACACACACGCACACACACACACACACACACACACACACGCACACAAACACCGTGTCAGACTAAGTCAGTCACCCCTGCTGGGTGGTGTAGACACAACCCCACTGAGCACGGAGGGCCTGATAATGGACAACCAGCAGGGAGGACCTTGCTGTAATCCATGTTAACATAAGAATGGAACAATGGCCCAGATTCTGGTGGAACACTCACTTCTCATTGGTGTCAGGTGTCACAGATCGGATCCTTCTGAAAAGACGTTCTGTGCAGGTAATTTAAAGTCATCAGGTTAATTGGAGGGTTGGCTACATTTAGGAATAGGTGTGACCTCACACACCCCTGTTTTGGCTTTTGTCACTGTGTTGGTTCCTCAAGGTTCTATATTTGTTTTATCACAGTAGCTAGGGTTCTAACATATCTATGATCTCTTCAGTCTGGTTTGTGAAATGTGCTGCTAAACCTCATCTAAAAGTTAACCAATCTTTTTAAACTGCATCTAACTCGATTTTAGTTTGATATTATTACATTTTTGTTTCCCGACCCAAAATGTCCTATACTGGTTCAGATGTTAGGGGTATAAATGATCAGGTGTTGGTAGGACTATAAAAAAACAGTTAATTTAACCCTCCAAGCATTTATCCAATTATCCAAGAATAGAACAGATGGGGGAAGTGCTTCATAACCTGTTGTGATATTGCTAACAAATTATTTCCATTTAAACTCTTTTATTGTTGGTTGGTTTGGTTCTGATTTGAAATTTATAACCTATGTGATCGACAGAACAGTGCAAACAATCAAAATATTTCATTAAATCACACCAATGTCACCCTGGTGAGTTTGCGTGAACAGAATCAGAAACACCCCTGGAAAAAACAGGTCATGTTCTTGCATGATCTCTTGCAACTCACAAATCTGAACTTTATTGGTTTGCCACAGAATACAGTTTGGCTTTATTGATTCTTACCTTCAATGTCATGAGGGGATTTTAAAGATGACCCTGTTTCATAACTAGGACTTCTGTTGGGAAAGACAACAGCTGTAGCTAATCTGAGTTCTTTGATTAAACACAAGGCAACTTTAAATGGAAAGGCTAGCTAAGTTCTGCTTAACTATCTCTGTATCCTGAGCTATCTCTGTAGTTATGCTGCTATAGGATTAGGCTGCTGGAGGTCATAATGACCACTTTCACGCTCTTCGCTACATTCTCACACTACTCTCCAATTCTGCATTATTTGCTGTTATTTCAGTTTTTAACTTTATGTTCTCTCTCTTTTCTCTTCCGAGAAGCTATACCTGGCCTGACTCTGTGTCTACTTGTGACATCTTTCTGGAGAGGGGCATTGTCCAAGCTTCTGCTGGCAACAACTTAATGCTCACCTTCTACAAATGATCCACTTGGCCCTGTCTTTTAGTGTTTAACCCTTTCTCTCTCCTAGACATGGCAATTGACTGAGCTTTTACTGTGACTAACTCTATGTGCTCTCTTTCAGACTCTAACCTTGAAAACTGGCTCAGAGTTTATCTGTTCTTTCTTGCTAGATGAAATGACTAAAGGAGCTACATTCATTAACATTTACTTTTCCTTCCCATAGAAAGTGCTCCTGGATCAGTGCTTCTTTGTTCTCTAGGCAGTCTGACTTAAAAACATGATGAAGATGAATACCAAAAATTCAAAAGCATTCACCTCTTCATTCTTGGGAGTTATTTGTAAAGTTTAGATGTTTTTACACCTCCTGAGTGTGACATGTTTTGAGAAAGGTTATTTAGTGACCTTATCACTTATTTGCTTTGATAATATTAAGGTTTCATAAGGTTCATTAAGGTTAACATATTTGAACATTTAACAGAATTTGTTTTATAATTTTACCAAATAAAGATGTTTTAAAAACTACAAGTTAATCAGTGTCACTGTTACAAAATTTATATTTTACCTTATTCCATGTTAGAATAAATCTTTTTTTATCTAAGTATGATAAAATGTTTTTCCTTAAATATGTAGGAGGCCCTGAAAAACATTCCTCTAGGAGTTATATTTTAGTCAACTAAATTAATAAATTCAGCCAGTAAGATTCAGTTGAGTTAAACTAGACTGAAACTAAAATGTACAAGTGACTAAAATGTGACTAAAAATAAACAACATTTTAGTGAAAAGAGTAGGGCTACATTAAATCAACATGAATTTTCATCTAAAAAATGTGAATATATAACAGCTTAACAGACCCACAAGGTAATTACTAAAGTTATTTGCTAAAAACTTTGGTGATCATCTAAAGTGTCTGAATGGATCTTTCAGGTCCTGTTTCAGTTAATTGATGCATTTGTTTTTAATTTTCCTAAAGACATGACTTTCTGGTTCTTGTCTCTTACGTATTTTTTTTTTTATTCCTAACACCTCTCTTCTCCTTCATCAACCCAATCTCCTTGTTTTTTTAGGATTTTGTTAACATAGGTACCGTACAGTTCGCTCATGTTTGTTTATAAGAACTTGTCTGAAAAATTATTTAAAAAACAAACAAAGTCTAAAGACAAATTTGAAAGACCTACCAAAAAAACAGCAAAACATCTGAATTAATTTGAACATTAAAGAAAGTTTGACTCCTTAAAATTTTTAATTAGGAGAAGCTGAAAACCTTTTTACAGGTGTTCATAATTTTCATCTTGTGTTCAGGAATATTTACACAGTCTGTTCAAATATAGAGACGTCTGTTTAAGAAAAAGAAAGATTTGACATAAACCAGGTTTAATTGAATGTGCATTAGACTAGATGCAGTCTGATGTAAACACACAGTCCTTTTAACTGTTTTAAGAAGCTGAGATAAGATCTATTTGGCTGCCAGGGATGTTACCTCTATTCCAAAAGCACACACACACACACACACACACACACACACTAAGCTCTCTGAGAGGCCTCTGTGTTCCTGCAAGATTAATTATCTCTGAACAATGCCTGGCCAACACCTTAGGCATCACCTTAAAACTCAACTGACTTATACAAAGTCTATAAATCATCCAAGAGTATACACTAGGAAAATGACATGTTTTCATCGACAGTGTCTTCAACCCCCCCCCACACACACACACACACACACACACACATACGCGCACACTCACACTCTCTGTCCCACAGCAGTGCAGTTGTGAGTTCAAAGCGAGTCCCGGGTCCGCTGGGGCATGGAGGGAGGGACAAGAATGGAAGAATGAATGAATGGGAGCGTACCTGCAGGGGTCAGAACAGGTGAGCTTTAATGGAGCCTTTCCCTTTCGGAGCTCATATGTACTCTTTCACACACTCGCACATACCTGCATACTGTTGCTCTTTCTCTCTGACCTTTGACACGTGACATCAGTTGATCGGGTGGTTGCATTGATAGTTGTCAGTTATTTACCTTTTTAACAGAAGGTATTTACAAAAACACATTTTCTGGATAGTACAAAGGCATTATTGCACATCTGATACTGTCATATATTTTCACCACTGTAAGTTTTTCCAAGTCTTGTTGCTGTAGATTGCTGATTTTGATTCTATTTATGACTCTTGACTATCCCAGTGTTTTTCTCTTGTTGTCAGGGATCTGCTTGAGTTGAAGCTTCCCTGCTCTCTTGCATTTCCAGGAAATCTCTGGCAAGCACATTAACTAATATCCAGCTTTTGCCTTTCAGATGTTTTGGACGTTGGTTTGTGTCTAAGATGGTTAGCATGCAGTGAGAGAGAAAAGAAGCCCTCTGTCCTCACCTTCCATTCGTAGCTCTCTGATCTCCCCATGAAGAGAAGATGGAGGTTCAGGGGGGGACTATGCAGGTGACTTCCCCCTCCCAACAGTCAGAGGTTCTCCCTGGGGTGCTGACAGCTCCAGGGCTAACCAGGGCAGCGCAAAAGTAACCTCAGGCTGCTGGCAGAGCGAGCATTATGGTGCTTCTCTGCTTTGCGATTCAGATTATGAAAGGATCCATATTGACAATGCTGAAATACATGATAACAGAAAAGAAAATTATGTGTTTCATTTAATTGTTAAGTGCTAAGTTAATGAAAAAGTAAAACCAACCCATAATTGTGTGATAATAAAGTGTATTTAAAAAGGTTTCTGCTCCAGAATCATTCCAGGTCATCAATGAAAAGGTACTTCAGTTTAAAATGTCATTTTATTATTTCTAATATTCTTTAAAGAAGAACCCAACAGTATGTAGATGGTAAGAAACTGTAGGAGATCTAAATATCTATTTGTATTTTTGAATACAATAATATTTTCACATTTGTCTTACGGTCTGACATACTGGTCTTAGAACATTCTACCAAAAACAGTTGTTTGTATCCTTGAGATGTTAGCCAATATTATCATTGTAAATTTTCACAACAGACCTTAGTTAAGTTTTTATTTTTTTTTGCTGTTTTGTCAGCGACAAACTATAAAAGCCTTTTGTGAAAGTGTAAATGTTTAATAACCTCTAATACACAAATATAAATATTTTTTGTTTGAGTTGTTTTAAATAGCTGAAATCAGCCTTAAAGAAGGCTCTGTCTTACTAGCTGTTAGTTTTCCACCTCTCTGAGGACTTCTTGAGCTGACTACAAACACACTGCAATATGAAATCTACTAGAGGTAAATGAAAAAAAAAACTGAAGATAATATCTTCACAGAATCAATTTAAGAAATCTAAACTTTCTCTTTAAGTCTTCACTGGTTAAGTCGTGAAAGTGCACTCATCTCTTGTTGTGAGTGTTTTGTTTTCTTGTGTTTGTTTTATTTTTTTTCATGTCCTTTTGTGAAACTGATTAGTTTTTTTTTAATTTCGAATCTTTTGTTACTAGTTAATTGTCTAAGTGTGAGAGGGTTTAATTTCTTAAGGCTGTGTTGTTTGTTTGTAAATGTAAACCCCTCCTATTAATATCTCCAAAGTTTATTTTATTGTAATTTTTATCATAGTACATATTTTTATTTGTTAAGGCATTTCTAGGATTCTATATGGATTCTGGAAATAGACTGATTTCATGTATGTATTCTTCAATGTTCAAAAAGGACACCCAGTAAATTATGTTGTTTTAATTTGTTGCAGGCCAGACATTATCACCAGAACCTATGCTGACTCTAGTTTATAAATAAGAAACAGGCTCAAAGCACCTTAAGCAAGTGGCTCAATTTATTAACAAGCTTATTTAAGTTTTTTAATCACCATCAAAAAAGACTAAGCAAAATCTTTCATCTTGTACAAATTAAACAAACAATAAATGTCACAGATTTTTCTCCATTTTACTCCATGGAAAGGTTTAACCTGAAATAACTGGTTGGGGGCGGATGCAGAGTCTTCCTAACACACACGCTAAGACAAACCTCTTCTTTGTGCTACCAAACCTTCAACAAAGCAGAGAGGAGAAAAAGGCCACTATTTACCTGAAGCACGTCTCCGTGAAGAACAAGAGATCAACACCACCTTTCTTTTTTCTGTTTTACTGCCCCTTTACCCCTTTATGCCTCACGTGCGCCTGATCACCCCATTGTCGGACAGGACAAAGGCCAGAGGGGAAAAGGAAGAGGTAAATGGGGGGAGTGGGGGAATTTAAGGGTGCGGGGTGGGGCAAGACTTACCTGATAAGAGGATGAATGATGCTGTCGGCAGTGGCTTGAGGAGGAGAATATAAGACGGATGATGAGCTACTGCTGCAAATAATAGCAATTTTTGACTAACACACCCGTGGTTTTACCTCACTTATGATATTAAAAGTACACAAAGCATCACTAAGCAACTTTTTCCCACAGAAAACAGAAAATAACTATGAACCTTCTGAGTTGGCTTAAAGTCCATTCATTCTGTATCTTGCGAAAGTATTAATACTGTTTGATTTTTTTGCACCTTATTACAGTATAAACACAAACATAAGTGAATTATATCAGGATTTTATGTCACAGACCAACAAAGACCAGTAACAAACTGTGAAGATAGAGAAAGTTATTCACGGCTTTCTACGGTTTCTAAGTCCGTCCATTTGTTTTCAGCCCCCTTTACTCTGATATCCAATAAATTCCAATGCAACCATTTGCTTTTAGCAGCCACATAATGTGGCTAAAATCACATAAAATAAGATATCAGTAGCCCTCTGTGTGTGATTCATTTTCAGTATAAATACAGTTGTTAAGTGAATGCTTTAGAGGTTTATTAGAGAATTTTAGTTAACAAAAACCATCAGGAAGCCCACAGAACCCAGCAGGTCAGGGATAAAGTTGTGGTGAAGTTTTAGTGGGATTAGGTTGCAAAACAACATTCCAAGAATTTCCAAGACATTTAATGCAGGAAAATTCAAATACTGGGGTGAAGCCTCAGCTTCCAGCAGGACTACAACCTTAAACCTACAGCCAGAGCTGCAATGGAATAGTTCAAGGCACATTGGTGTTTTAGAACGACCCAGTTAAAGTCCAGACCTGTGCATAAACCAGAATCTGTGGTGAGACTTGAAAATGGCTGTTTACAGATGCTCTCCATGCAATCTGATTGAGCTTGAGCTATTTTGAAAGGAAGAATGGCCAAAGATTTTGGACCCTTGATGAACAAAGTTAAAGTCAATAAGACTGCAGAAGACTAGCGGCTGTAATTGTAGAAAATGTTTTTCAAACGGAGGTTTTGTGATAAACCTCTCTGCTGAACAGTTTTGCATCATAATCAGTTATGAATAAATGATAAATATTGTCCTTCTTGAGACATTTCTGTCAACTATACCCATAAACTAAATACACAACCTTCTGGTTTCAGTTTGCTCTCAGATTCCACATCCTGGGTCATTCAATTTGTTTGCACTCAAACCTTTCATCTCCATGCCATCGCCACCATATCAAATCAATACATTGTGAGTGTTAACTCTTTAATCATTATTGTTCCTTGTACAGAATTTAACAGGCATACAGCAAGGCAGATGGAGCCACTTCCATAAGACAGAATAGGATTCACATTATAGAGAAAAGACATGATACCCCAATCAAAGCTAATATATGTTGAATGAAAATGTATTATTTGTAATGCAAATGCAAGCAGGAAAACATCATGTAAAGGTTCTGCAAGGTTGAGCCTCTTCCTTGGTGCAGTGTTTGGCTAAATATTAGAATCTTAATATACCTGAAGTGACAGTAACATGCTGATGTGCGAATTATGCTTTATGATGTCCACGTATTCTGAACAACGTTTCTGCTTTCATATTGCTACAAAACTTTAATGCTAAAGGAAATTTCATTAAATCTATTTGACAACAAAAAAGGACAATTTTGATTTAAAAGTATTTATGGTGGAAAAGTAACAAGTAAAATATTTTTTTAACTACCGTGATTAAACTACTACCTGTTGTGCATAGGCTGCTGACCTTATTCTGAAATCCAAGGAAAAATGTTTCATACTAAAACAAAATCTCTGTTAATCTATTGTATGTTTCCATAGGTTAATTATTTTGTTTTATTGATGAAGAACATTCAATTTTCAACTCTTCTCAACAATCTTTTACAAATAAAGGTTTGAAAACTTATTTCTACAAAAAAATAAAAGAAAAAAAAAAAAATAAGCATCTATCAATACAGGAAACAAGGATAAAAAGATAAAAATGACTAAGGAAAAGTGGAGGGGAGAGTAAAGCGGGAAAGAATGGGGAGACGCAGGGGAGGGATGACGATAAGGAATTTATATGGCTAGGGCTATAGGTTATGGTGAATTATCCTGAATTAACAGTGTGTTTACTTTAGCTCGGAGGCTGCTGAATGAAGCGGGTGAAGTTGGGATGTCAGGTGACCTGGTTCTTTGTTATGGAAAGAGGTAGGCTGGTAAACATAGCTCAAAATGACTGGCAGGAATGTCACCTGAACAATGCAGGGACTCTCCAACACAGCAGCATCCATCATCATTAGAGTTTACCAGTTGTTGTGAAAAATCTGTGTGAAAACCTTTGTTAAGTTGTACTGTCAAGGAGATGTGACTTTGACCCCTGACCTCTACACTGTCCCTCCATTGGGTAATAAGGAGGCATCAGTTGTTCATGTAATGCTCTTCTAACAAAAGCATGTTTGGATCATTTTTTAATTCATGCTAAAACACCTAAATCTTCCTCCATTGCTAAAGGCATCACCTTCTTCCCACAGCACATCAACTTTTAAAACGTACTTGGTTCCACTTCCTTTTCAAAAGAATAACCTCTGATCAGCACAAACATGAGGAGGTGCTGTAACACGTTAACCTACATACATTTACTGATAAGATCAGCTCTCTACTTAGGCAGTTCCTTCTCACAATTAACGGTTTTAATATTCTGTCACAGGCCTAAACTGCAAGTAAGGCTAGTCTTGCAGACATATATCTTAATTTAGACATGTCTGTGTTCAACTCTTGTAGCTGTCAGTTTCAGAACGTCTTTGTAAAACGTTTTGGTTTGCATATTTGTATTTCTGTAAAATTAAAAATGGGATTTTCCACAGATTTGGCACCAGGAGGGCAACACACTAACTCAGAATGATCACACGCATCCAGGTGTTACTTTCCAAACAACGCTACTTTAAACTGAAGTCATGAAATATCTGCAGTTGGTGCAGAGTTATTTCAGGCAACACTAACTGCAAAATTAGACACTGTCCTATTGAACCCAAAAAGATAGCATAAAATTAATAAACGTTGTGTAACAAAGACATAAAGCTTTTCTAAAATGTCTTTATTCAAAGACAATATTGTGCCTGATACTTTATATAGTTGTCTAATGGTCAAATGAAAAAAGTCCTTTACTTTCAAAGTTTTCTGAAACATTGAACTTCCAACAGTATATAAGTCAATGCCTTTTCTTTTAATAGTCAGCAAAAGAAAGATAATGAAAGACCCATCAAAAGGTAATTTAAAAAGTTGATTTGCATAGAAAACTAAAATAAGGTTTTAAATAATTCTTATCAGATCCTGGTGAAATTTTGAAATGGGAGGTAGTATGCAAATTTTCATTTTCATTTGGAGGCAGTTTAAAGTTTGACATCTAAGACTCGCTTTAAAGTAATATATATATATATATATATATATATATATATGTGTATGAAAATCAGCAGTTTGACAGCTCCCAGCCTGGGACAGACTCTTTTTCAATCAACAGCGCAGTTACTGATGTGTTCCTGGCATACTAAAAGTAAGGAAAATGTCACAGGGATTATTTTCATAGTTCGTGAAACTTTATTTGTATGGAAATAAACGTTTATGGAAAACTGTCCTATGCAGAAACAGCAAGCAAAAGCGTTCTTAGTTCTCTGTTATTTATTTGATCTTTGCTGCAGTGAGAGCGCATATACTGTAAGTGAATACATAAAACATTTCTCACAGGTGTGCGTCAAGCTGACTTTGGAAAAAGTGAAAGAAGAACCTCGGGATTACAGTCAAAACAATGACTTGATAGCCGTTTTTCAATGGGAATGCATATATTTTTGTAAATGCTCTGTGTCTATATTTACGTGTATTAAAAAAAATGTGTATTTGTTAATATATTACATACATCTTTAGTGAATTATTTTTTAAATCTGGATATTGTGCTCGTTCTATTTCCTGGTGGTGTGGTATGATTCATGCATATTGACTCCAGCTGTGCTCCGGCATCTAACAAAAATAGACTTTGGTCGAATTAGATGGCCATCCGCACACCGCAGCACTTCTGCTCTGCCATCTGATAAAAGTCGACATTCTTTTCCTGACTGTGCTGCGTCTCTCTCTGATAGTGACTGAAATACACTCTCTGGCAACTTTATTAGGTACAACTTGCTTGTACCGGGTGGACCCCCTTTTTCCTTCAGAACTGCCTTAATCCTTCGTGGCATAGATTCAACAAGGTACTGGAAACATTCCTCAGAGAGTTTGGTCCATATTGACATGATAGCATCACACAGATGCTGCAGATTTGTCGGCTACACATCCATGATGTGAATCTCCGGTTCCACCACATCCCAAAGGTGCTCTATTGGATTGAGATCTGGTGACTGTGGAGGCCATTTGAGTACAGTGAACTCATTGTCATGTTCAAGAAACCAGTCTGAGATGATTCGTGCTTTATGACATGG
>JAHUTJ010025575.1:0-23989 GCA_036250325.1 Characodon lateralis | reverse complement strand
AGCTGTGTAACAATGGTCCAGTGTGTTTTTGTCTCTGGTGGGACACTTAATATGCTGTCTGTATTTGGGGAGTTCATTGGAGAGGTTTGCTCTGTTAAAATCTCCCAGTATTATGATGAAAGAGTCCATGTATTTTTTCTCCAGGTCTGTAATCAGCTCAGCAAGATGTTTTTCAGCGGCAGAAGTGCAGCCATGTGGTGGAAAATATGAGCCAGTTATTATAAACGAGGAAAACTCTCGGTGAATAAAACGGTTTACAATTTATGGACAATGACTCCAGATCAGGACTACATGTTTTATCCAGCACTTTTATGTCTCTGCACCAACCTTCATTTATATAAAAGCAGATTCTGCCTCCTCGCTTCTTCCCCGATAGCCCTGCGATGCGATCTGCTCTGAACAGCTGGAAGCCCGGCATGAGCAGTGCGCGGTCTGGGATGTTTTCACTCAGCCATGCCTCGGTAAAGCAGAGAACCGCTGATCCGCATAGGTCCGTGTTTTTACTGGTGAGAAGAAGCAGCTCGTCCATCTTGTTACTTAGAGAGCGGACATTTGCCAGATGGATTGAAGGCAGTGGTGTGCAAAGTCCTCTTTGGCGGAGCTTTACCAGCGCGCCAGCGTGCTTTACCCTCCGACGCTTTCGGCACAGTATCCCATAGAGTGCTGCAGCTCCACTCGTCAGGAGTTCGGTGAAGCTCGGATTGATGAATAATGGTGAAAAAATCCCAGGAGAGGACTCTCTGATGTTGAGAAGTTCCTCTGTGCTGAATGAGACCACAGAATTGTGGCCCGAGAACACAGTACTGTGGCTCGAAAAACATAAAAACACACAAAATACACAAAGAAAGAGAGAGCGAAGCTCCGAGGCTGCCATCGTCGGCGCCATCATGGTGCAGCTTTAGGTGCTTGTAACAGTGTAGCTTCAAGTTATACTCAGTCATGCAGACTCAGTTGTGCTTATGTGCAAATGGATTGATGAGAATGCAAAATTTCAATGTAATTAAGATTAATGTGTCCAAAATGTCCAATTTTGTTTTAATTTCTCGGACTTGAAACCCTTTGGAGGAGCATCAGATGGGCAAGAGAGAGAATTCTCCAGTTGCATGATGCAGATAAACGTCCCATTAGTGACAAGTTTTATTCAAGTATGTCGGTGTCTGGGAGTTTTACTGTTCTGTTTTACCTGCTATTTACAATACTTCAACCCTGGGTGCTGCTAGAGCTCTGGAGGCTAGAGGCGACAGGTGTTAATCATCATCATCTTCAGCTGAGAGGTTTGAGGTTTGCTGCCAACTCATCTTCAGTTGAGTGATTTGCCTTTGTGGTAAAATTCCACTAGCCTACCTAGAGGTTATGCTCTTTAAAGAAAGACCAAGTCTAACACGTTTTGTCCTTGCTCCTTCTCCAGGTATTTTGCCAAGACCTGGTCCTCCAGCGACCACCGAGTGAACCCTGTCCACCCTCCAACAAGACTGCCTCCTAGTCCTAAGAAAAAGAGCGGCACCAGAATCTGATTTTATTCCAGAGGGAGAACCAGAAGAACCTTCACCTAGACCGAGCTCCAGATTCACATTGAGTCATCCCCAGACACCGCATCAAGTTCCCCCGACTGACCATTGAACCCGGAATCCTGAGTGGTTCCTGTCCCGGCTCTATTCCACCTTGTTCCTGTGATCAAGCAATAAACTCATAAACTGATCCAGTTTCTCTGAGTGTTCTCTGCATGTGGGTAAGATCGGCAGCTAAAATGATGACAGAACACTCAAGCCTTGCTGACCCAGCAGAGGCACTCAGAAGAACAATTTCTGAACATAGCCACTAGATTCAGGCTCAAGGGTCAACTCTCCGGGGTCTCCACAAACAGCAAAAGCAAACCAGCGAACAGTTAGATCAGATGGCTTCCCTTTTGCAACATGCACTAAGTTCCAAGATCTCCCCTTCTCCAATACCGAATCCCCGGTTTCTCAGCAACTACTTCCGGGACCTGATGTAGCTTCCCCTAACCCCGAAGGGTTCCCGGGGAATTAAGAGACTGTAATGGTTACAATGTACGATTGTCTTCAACCGTTCACCACAGTCTTTTCCCCACGACGATGCTAAGATCTCCTATATACTAGGGCTACTGACTGGGAAGGCACTTCGCTGGGCTGATGCCAGATTTTCCGATTATAATCGGTTCGGCTGCACTTTTGACGAATTCATCCAAGAGTTTAAACTGATATTCGCCTTAGAAACAGATCAGACGCATATTTCTCGCTGCTTGTGGGCGTTAAAGCAACGAAACAAGCCTTTCTCGATAGAGTTCCACACAATGGCAGCAGTCTCAGGTTGGGATCCTCAGGCTCTTAAAGCCACTTTTTTTCAATCTTTGGATGAGACGTTAAAGGATGAACTAGTCCTTTTAGATGAACGCAAAGATCTAAATGATTTTATTGCCTTAGCCATATGGATAGATAGCCATATAAGAGAAAGAAGAAGGTCCCGTTCCAAGTGAAATGTTGTAGGGCCACAGTTTTCCCAGGCAGCCCAGTTCTTTCCACATTCAACACTGTTCACCAAACCCCCGGAGCCCGAACCCATGCAACTAGGAAGGACCAGACTAAACCCTGACGAACGACAGCGTTGCACGGAGTCAAATCAACGTTTTTATTGTGGGTCACCAGATCACTTTGTAATCTCTTGCCCTGTTCGGCCAAAAGGGGGGGTCTGTTTGCTGTAGAGGGGAAGCCGGCGGACCAGCTCTGTGATTCCAAAGCCCCTAGACTTACCTTGCCAGCAACTCTGTGTCTTAACCAGAACACGATTAGATTCTCCACTCTAATAGACTCTGGGTGTGAACAAAACCTGATTGACCAAGCATTAGTGGAACAAACAGAGATAGAAGTAGAGTCCCTTCCTGGTCTACATCAAGTCCTGGCGTTGGACGGTAAATCGCTCCAACATATCACCCACCGAACCAAGCCTCTAGAAATGGCTTTATCAGGTAATCATAAAGAATATATTTCACTCCAAGTTTTTTTGATCTCTCAAGTTTCAGTAGTATTGGACTCTCCCTGGTTACAGACTCATAACCCACATCTGAAATGGTTTGAGGTCCGAGTAGAGTCCTGGTCAAACGTCTGTCTTCTTGTTTGCAGTCGGCTGTCTCCTAAATCTCCGGAGATGGAACCCGAAGTGATTGATCTCCCTGATCTAAGTATGGTCCCTGCGGAATATCACAACCTGAGATTAGTGTTCAGCAAGTCAAAAGCCCTGTCCTTACCACCTCATCGTCCATATGACTGCTCTATTGATCTACTCCAGGGAGCTCCATTATCTTCAAGTCGACTTTATAACATCTCTCAACCTGAAAAGATTGCCATGGAAAAGTACATCTGGCAGCTGGAATCATTCGACCATCTTCGTCCCCGCTAGGTCCATTTCTTTTTTTGTTGGTAAGAAGGATGGAACTTTACGCCCCTGTATTGACAACAGAGGTTTAAACCAAATCACTGTGAAGAATAAGAACCCCCTGCCTCTACTTTCATCCACTTTCGAACCAGTGCATGGCTCCACCATTTTCACAAAGTTAGGCCTGCGAAATGCCTACCACCTTGTCCGGATTCATAAAGGAGACGAGTGGAAGACAGCATTTAAAACACCCCTTGGGCATTTTGAATATTTAGTAATGCCATTTGGACTAAGTAACACACCCACAGTATTCCAGGCACTTGTAAATGACGTGCTGAGAGACTTTTTTTTTACATTTTTGTTTTTGTTTACTTAGATGACATCCTAATTTACTCATTGGACATTAATGAACACCGTTAACATGTCCGCCAAGTTCTTCAATGTCTCCTGGAGAATCATCTCTTTGTGAAAGCAGAGAAGTGCGAACCTTCCTTGGATTTATTCTAGAAGGTGGACAGGATTGCTCTGACCTGGATTACATCAAGGCAGTCATGGATTGGCCACTCATAGAGTCACAGAAACAACTCCAATGCGTCCTCGGCTTTGCAAACTTCTACCGGAGATTTATTCGCAACTATAGTCAAACCGCTGCCCCCCTGACTGCTTTGACATCCTCCAAGGTCCGGTTTAAATGGAACTCTGAGGCTGACTCGGCTTTTAACACACTGAAACACCCATCCTGGCTCACCCAAACCCTGCCAAACTATTTTCTTTTTGAAGTGGATGCCTTAGACATGGGGGTAGGGTCAGTTTTGTCTCAATGTTCAGACCTAGATGGAAAACTTCACCCCTGTACTTTTTTTCCCCGGAGACTAACAGACACTGAGCGGAATTACGATGTGGGTGACAGGGAGCTGTTGGCCATAAAACTGGCGCTGGAGGAGTGGCGGCATTGGCTGGAGGGCACTGAGCATCCCGTGCTGTCATGACCCAATCACAAATCTTATCCTACATTCAATCTGCTAAACGGTTGGTCCCTGTTTTTCTCCCGGTTTAACCTGTTAATTTCTTATAGACCAGGCTACAAGAATCAGAAACCAGATCCCCTGTCCCGTCAGTTCTCTCCAGACAACGCAGAGAAACAACCAGCACCCATCTTACCACCCAGCTACTTTGTAGGCACTCTAACTTGGGAGATCAAGGGTTTAGTGAAACAAGCCCAGCGTAATGAACCAGACCCTAGAACCGGCCTGCCTAACCGCATCTATGTTCCCTCCTCTGTTCGTGCACGGCTGATCCATTGGTTCCATTCCACTACATTTTTGGCCCATTCTGGAACCAGTCGCATTATTTTCAAGAAGGTTCTAGTGGCCTTTGATGCATACAGATGTCCGAGAATATGTGAAAGCTTTCACAACCTAGATAATGTAATTTAAAGTAGGCTACATTTTGAGATTGGGGTTGATTGGGCAGTTGTCATGCCTAGAGATTACATCATGCATTATGTAAGAGTAATCAAGACTGGAGATACTTATAGGTGGACTTGTTTTCAACATGCTTAGTTCATAGCTTATCGTATGTGTCCTGACCTCAGATGGCTTGAATAGTTGATCAGAATAGTTGATCTGAGTAAAATGATTGTTAAAGTGCTTGTGATTGTACAGGTGCCTTATAAGCTACTCAAAAATTGTTCATCAAAAAGTGTTCATCAATTAATTAATTAACCTCAAAATAAGTACCAAAATGGAGTCTCGGAGTCTCACTGAGTCCAGGACAGGTGCTCCTCCATCAGGGCTAACAGCAGGGGCCATTTTGGTCCACACCGAGTACTTGCAACAGCTTTGCTCGAAAGATGGGTCACGCTAACCCACGCTTGCGGCTCTGCTACCAGGCAGACCTTTGATGCTATAGTGGATCTAATAGAAGGACGCTCAGCAGATGATACGGAACATGAGGCTAAGCCTCGAGCGAAGGATCCGCGCCACGGAGGGAAACAACTAACGGGTCAGAGCCCTGATGGTGATGTGTAGATATTGTCAGTAGTGCTTGGTTAGAGAAATTGTGCTTTTGCACGTCTCTGGGCACAGCCATAAAGGTGGCACTGTTGAGCAGGAACATGGCTTATGGCAAGTCCTACACAATATCAATGCTGGAATACACACTTAAGCGCATGAACAAAAGCATTGTTCTCAGCACCATAACCAACAAATCCGCCAACAATCTGTCTGAAATGTGTTCCTTGGATACGTGTACACAATCAACAAGATGATGGGATTCACCAAGGAGCTGCTGGATTACAGGCTTCCCTTAAACAATTTAATGCAAGCGTACACCTGTGCACACCGGACGGTTGTGTTGCAGTTCTCCACATTGTCTCGTTAGGACCAACCTGACAGCGAGTGACACTCTTGCTTGTGACTACGGCTGGAGTCGTGCAGCAAGATTTTTCGACTTCTCAGGACTTCGATGACGCCCTCGGAACCAGGTCTGATGGAACAAACGCCTCTTTCTGGGCACGAACCTTGTGGTCTTGGACAAGTATGGGATCATGGATGTGCGGTTGCTTGAGAGGATGCTGGGATTCTGCAAACTGTTCTACGGACTCGGCAACGGCCCTGTGATCATGTTTTCCGGAAGCGTGTGTTATGATTTGGGGTTGTTTGGTTTTTGGTTTCTGGTTTTTTCTTATGTTTTTCACAGTTAAGGTTTTGACTCGTTCTTTTGTTATTATTCTTCTTAGATTTTGAATCATGCTTCTGTTATTTTCCTGGTCATGCTTTAGTTTTGTTGTCTTGTTCATTTTTTGTCAAGTTTGGTTTTGTTTGTATATTAGAGTCTCTGTTTTTGCCGCAGCCACGTTTTGTTTTGTTAATTAAGTTTATTCGGTTCACCTGTCCAAGTTAATCTGTCTCTTTGCTCCACCTGGTTTTCACCCCTGTTCTGTTAGTCGTCGCGGAAACATTTCTCATTCTCATGCTCATGTCTTGTTCGCAAACCAAGTCTTGTCTTTTTGATCATGCCATGCCTGCCCATTTGTTTTGTTCCTGCCTCCTGTAGTGAGTGAGTTTTTTGTTATTAAATCTTTTGCACTTACCATCACGCTGCCTGCTCGTCTGCATTCTGGGGTCCTATATCTTGCAAACCATAATAGCGTTTCTCAGTTGCATCTTGTGGGATTGGTCTTATGCATTCAAGAAGCTGCTCGCCTTTTCCCCTCTTGCTCTTTGTCAAGAGGCGACAATTCAAAGCTCAGATTACATGGAAGCGGTTAAGTACCTTCAGTTCAACATGGTCACCCGAGCGTCCCAGCACATTTCACGAGGTCAAATTACCATGAGCGAACAGCACCTTCAGAATCTGGAACACCGACCTGATGCGCTCAGGATATTCCACCAGGAGGAGATACACGACAGTGTGCATAAACATGGTGGCGAAGATAGCTCAGGTCTGGGAGAAATGTCTCACTGTGACCAGGGCTAGCTCCTCAGACCAAGTGCTTAGTACAAGGTGATGAATCAAGCAGCTCAGGTGTTACCCAAGCTGTTCTCCGTGTTGAAATACAGCAGAGCAGCCTACCCTGTGTCGTGGACTGTTTCATATGTTTTGTATCCCTAACGCAGATGCAAATTCGTTTCCTCTTTCGTGGAAGTGTGTTTGCTGATGTTTTTCTCTATGAGAGCGAACTTAAAATAACTTGACCTTGCCCAGATGCAATGTCCTCGTGTTTAATTTCTCTGACGTTTCCCAGAAGTATATGTGGACTTTATTGGGATCTGGGGGGGGGGCATTTAAGTACCTTACAGTCCTCTGTAACTTTTCAAAGAAATGTAAAATCATATCTGCAATGTATGACCACCTAATGGAGGGAAAAGGGGATACGACCACATATGTGAAACTGAAATGGAAAACACAACTAGAAAGTGGATATATATCACAACTAACGGCTAACATATTTGTGACAAACACAGCAAAGATCCACACTATCAAGTGTGTTGAGATCATTTATTTGAAAGGGTGTGATTAGTCTTTCTCAGACCCAGAATTAGAAATTAACATGCATCAGTACCACAGCTGTCTAAGGCTACGCAGGTGTTAATGCTCAAATCCAATTTTTTCCGGAACCTGATTTTTTTGTGGGGTCCATCCCATTACTTTGAAAATGTTGTGGCTCCAAACTGACCTGCTTGCGCATGGGAACATTAAGTGCGATGTCTAGCGCAGCACAACAGTAAACACAGAGAAATAGGTGTTATGGTTTAATTGCACAACAAGCCATTTATTGTGTCAGTGGGTGCTGTGTGGGAAACACATAAATAATACGAGAGTGAAACTCCTTATTGTTCAGTTTTAGGGACATCTATGTTGGAATAATTGTATATAGTTTTTATCTTATATTTTTCTTTTCATCTTATATTTTTTTCCTTTTTTAAATTTGACTATTTGATCTTTATAACCTTTCATGATGTATGTGTGAGTAAGGATGTGATGAGTTGTTTGCAGGCAAGGATCAAAGGTGGAGATGAGAAGGAAGCAGCCACAGTTGAGGATGTCATAAAGATGATGGCTGATTGTGCTGAACAGAAGACACACTGATCTTAAGATGGGGGAGATTGTGGAAGTGTGTTGTTACAAGATAATGGTGTATATAACCTGTATACGTTGCAGCTGTTTTTCCAATCCTTTAGAGAGCAACGTTTATTCTAACTAGGGAGCCCCCAAAGATAATAAAAAGAGAGGATCGGACAGATGGTTTTCAGAGCGGTAGGAGATTTGTAACTGAAAGCACATCTCTGTCCGTTCTCCTCGCAGCGAGTAAAATAACTAATTCTTTATCTTTCTCTTCTTTTTGTGATGTTATAAGTATTTTAGGTTGTTTGAACCTGACAATCTGACTGTCAATTTAGCACAACAAACTGTTTGGATGCAGAGACACATCCAGCAATGGTGGAGCAGGGATGTTAACAATGTGAAACCGAGTTTATTCAGAACTTTATCATGTCGAGGGCAACTTTCAATCATATATGTCAGCGCTTCTCCTCTCAACTCCACAGGCAGAAGACTTGATGCAATCCAGTGTATCGGACTGTAGCAGGGGCAGATAGTCACATGTTCAGTAACCTCAATAGCATTTTAAAGGCATCTGTTTGAAGGGTTTTATATCAATTTTACAATACAAACTACATCCAACATCCAGACAGTTCCTATAAGCCTTTCAATTAGCTCAAACGTCACTTAAAAAGGTTAGATACGGGCCAGATCTGAGCGTTCCCACTTGCTTTAAACACTTGATCCCCAAATGAGCAGATTTGGGCCACATTTGCCTGCAGTGTAAACGGGACCATAGCGACATGAATGTAGACCAATCTCATGTACACACGTGGACAAAATTGTTGGTACCCCTCGGTTAATGAAAGAAAAACCCACAATGGTCACAGAAATAACTTGAATCTGACAAAGGTAATAATGAAAAAAAATTCTATGAAAAATAAACTAATGAAACAGGCCTGGACAAAAATTATGGTACCCCTGAAAATAATGTGACCAAAGGGACGTGTTAAATCAAGGCATATACATTAATTAGCATCACAGGTGTCTACATTCTTGTAATCAATCAGTGGGCCTATATATAGAGCTACAGGTAGTCACTGTGCTGTTTGGTGACATGATGTGTACCACACTCAACATGGACCAGAGGAAGTGAAGGAAAGAGTTGTCTCAGGAGATTAGAAATAAAATTATAGACAAGCATGTTAAAGGTAAAGGTTATAAGATCATCTCCAAGCAGCTTCATGTTCCTGTGACAACAGTTGCACATATGATTCAGAAATTTAAGATCCATGGGACTGTAGGCATCCTCCCTGGACGTGGCTGCAGGACGAAAATTGATGACAAAACAAAGAGATGGATAATACGAACAGTAACAAAAGAGCCCAGAAAAACCTCTAAAGAGATTAAAGGTGAACTTCAAGCTCAAGGAACCTAAATCCTGTTGAGCATCTTTGGAAGGAGCTGAAACATGCCGTCTGTTAAAGGCACCCTTCAAACCCGAGACAACTGGAGCAGTTTGCTCATGAGGAGTGGGCCAAAATACCTGCTGAGGTGCAGAAGTCTCATTGCAATCAAATGATTCCTGTTATAGGAATTATTTGATTGCAGTGATTGCCTCAAAAGGTTGAGCGACAAAATATTAAGTTAAGGGTACTATTATTTTTTTCCAGGCCTGTTTCATGAGTTTATTTTGAAAAATAATTCTGTTGAAGCATGTTTGAAAATCAATGTCTGACTTTCATTTGTTCATTTTCATAGAATTTTTATTCATTTTACCTTTGTCAGATTCAAGTTATTTCTGTGACCATTGTGGGTTTTTCTTTTATTAACCGAGGGGTACCAACAATTTTGTCCACGTGTGTATGTTTTTGTTTGTTTTTAGTCCATAAACCATACCTGTTAGGCAGGTCATTCTTAAAATTCTGGGCTGTAGTTTCCACAAGTCCTGTGTATTTATTGATTAGACCCACATCAATTAATAGCTACAACGTCTTTGAATATTTAACCCTTAGTTTTCTTCATCCATATTGCAAAGCGCTAAAACCATTTCTGTTTGTTGTTTTGTACCACCAGGCCGTTATTTTCAATTTTTAGATCAGTTCTCAGACTCTTTATCTGTTTTAGTATTAAATACAGAATATATTTTTAACTAAGCGCCGTCATCCCGGAAACGGGGAAGCTCCAGGTTCTTTTTTTTTTCTGTGTTTATTGCTCAAACTTCCCTTACTTAAACATAGAGATGTGTGGTCTGAAACATTAGACTCTTGGCTAAAAGCAGATATAAACCATTTCTACAAACACCAAACACAGTTAAAACTACAAGCAGTTGAATCAGAAAAATGCAGGAAGTAAATGCACTCTACAAAATGGCTTCACTGGAAGTCCCGGCCTCTGTTTCCTGATTGGTGGGATTGACATGAAAGATGTGTAGATAACTTTATTCTACTGGCTCTAAGGATGAAAAGGAGGGGTCAATTCGACCAATCCAAACTCGAGTTATTGGCGTGCGTAATGTAGGTTGTTAGTATAAACACAGAGTACGCTGTACTGCAAGGCGCAGTTGCTATAGCTGTTATGCACTTGACCTTCCTACGTTTGGCTGTGGTTATCATTTCGCGTGTTCGAGTGTTTGTTTTTGAAACACAATGGCTTCCCGCACAAAGTTCTACACTGTTGCCGAAACTTTGGACTTAATTACAATGGACTCCGGTACTGAAGTCTGTGCAGAGGATTTCTCATCTGAAGACGAATAGCTTATTTATCCCGACAAGGTCAATGATGAGCCGGATTATGCAGTTCTGCTGCTTGAAGGTATGTAATTTTAATTTTATTGCGAAATATGTTTAAAGATTAATTTTCTTTTTACACTAGGGCTTCGTGATGTCCCGTAATAAATGGATTTGTAAGCCACACTGAAATGTTTGCATCTGTAATTAGCCCCGACACACCCACCCCCACCTGCCCGTGGTAAACAAAGGTGTTGTGAACACATACATTCATTCTTAGTCGTCAATAAATTTATGGTATTTATTTTATTGCAAAGAACGATTTTTTTTTTAACTGGTGCTTCCTGTTCAATAAATGTGCTCCAGTATGATTCAACATAGCACTTTCTTGTTCTATTGAAAATTATTAAAAAATAAATGTGGGTAATAAAAACTAAAAAATCTAAAACAGGGTGTTTTAGACATGTAAAAAGTAGTTTATTACATTTTTCAAGTAAAAACACAAGAAATCTCCACATTTGCAGATGGTGCCGAAATATGCCATATGGTACCAACAGGAAAAATGTCGACGAATGTCTCTACTAAAACCTCTGTAACTTTGCTTTAGTTTACCTCAGCTGCATGAAACGTTTCACAGGTCATGTCCACAAGTGCATTTATGGTTTTCTAAGGTTTGTAGCCTTCCACATGATATTTCTAAAAGGTATATATATTATACAATGCAGGAAAAATTCTGATGAGGGAAATAATTTTCATTTTTATCTGTGTGCCATCCTCAATATCTCTGAAACAACAGCTACTACTGTGATATTTACACTTCTGATTAAATCTCCAAAGTGTGACCTTTAATTTGACACCAAGGTCATTTAAATAGAGTTTATAGTTGCTGAGAAAAACTCAATTACGTTTGGCCATGTAATTTTGAGCACAAACTTCACAAAAATGCTTTCGATTACAAGAGGTTAAAGTGGGGAATTTTAACAATCATGTTGACACCGAAAGTAATAGCCTAAATATAGCCTTTAAGACCATCTTAGACTCAATTGGCTTTGCTCAATACATTAGTAAACCTACCCACCTTTGTCTTCCTTTTCTGCAATGACAATAATTTAGTTTCTTACCCTTTACAAAAAGATTCTCTTGTTTATTTATAATGTTACTTCCTCACTGCATGGTGCATTAGACAATATAGTGTGAAAGCGTAAAGCTTTATTTGGTAGATTAAAAGGTTTTACTATTGTTTTTACCGTATGTAAAATTAATTCTGTGTGGATTGTTCTGGGCATATGGGAAAAGTCACTCTGAGCAGCATGCAAGGCCTTTTTGAGAATAAATTACATAAGTGAAAGTTCTTGCCCTGAGGAATGTCTGATAGACTTGTTATTGTAGAAGTGAACTTGTAGGCTTGATGGAATTATGATATCCTGAATCCTGCCAGGTTGCTTTGACATTAGAGTTCAGCGTTCCAGATAAGCTAATGAAATTGTTATGGTACAGTTGTCACGTAGACCAGTTTGATTTCCTGGATTTGTTTGCTGGTTTTGTATTCCTGGAACTGCACTTGAGAATCACTGTTGTGAGCGCCAAAATGTGCATAAGTGAAATGGTACATCTGATTGGTCAAAAAGTCTCACATAGACAACAATGATATGACTGTTGTGTATATATATCTTGACTCGTGTCAGGGTTTTGAGATTCTTTGGGATTTTGTATGAAGATGTATTTAGAGATGTGTTCTGAATAAAAATCCCCCGTGTTGGCTTTGAGAGGAAACCAGTTGTCTCCTCATCATTTTTAAATTAGGAAACTTTCTTCTTCCACAATAGCCCCCTGAAAAAGAAGGTAATTATTCATAGGAGACTGGGTCCTTGGTTTAATTCAGAGCTGTGTACTTTAAAGCACAATATCAGAAAATTGAAGAGAAAATGGCATTCCTAGATCAAAAGACACTCTAGCCAAGCTAGAACAGCTTATTTCTCACCATTAGTAGAAGAGAATAAGAATAATCCTAGGTTTCTTTTTAGTACAGTTGATAAACTTACAGAGTCGTAGCTCTGTTGACCCATCCATTCCCTTAGCTCTCAGCAGACATGACTTTATGGGATTCTTTTAAAATAATTAAAAATTAAAATCATCGACATACTCCCGAACATTATTACTTCATCCTCACCAAGTGAGACAGCATCAGAAGTAACTGTAGAAACTGATCTGTGTTTTGATCCAGTGGAGCTTGAGTGAACCTGAGTCAAAAATATTAGCTTTATCTACCCCTTCAACTTGTATGTTAGACAGAGTCCCAAACAAATTATTGAAGGAAGTGTTCCCTTTGATTTCCAGCCCCATTCTAGATTTGATTAAAATATCCTTAGTAAATAGACACAACAACAGGCTTTTAATCTAGCTGTAATTCAACCTTTACTTAAGAAACCTTTGCTTGATCAATATAACTTAATAAATTACAAACCTCTATTTAATCTTCCATTTTCTTCCATTTCTTCTAAAATTCTTGAGAAAATAGTTGCTAATCAAATGTGTGAGCATTTGCACAGCAATGATTTGTTTGAAGAGTTTCAGTCAGGTTTCAGAGCTCATCATACAATGAAAACAGCACTGGTGAAAGTCACTAATGACATTCTAATGGCCTCAGATAATCTGTACTTATTCCGTTAGATCTCAGTGCTGCATTTGATACAGTCGATCACAATATTCATTTAGAAAGACTGGAACATGCTGTAGATATCAGATTTTTTGTCTGACAGATTCCAGTTTGTTCTTGTAAATTATAATTAATCTTTAAACTCCAGGGTTAATTGTGGAGTACCACAAGGTTCAGTGCTTGGGGCAATTCTCTTTACTATATATATGCTTCCAATAGGTCAAATTATCAGACAGCATGGAATACATTTTCACTGTTATGCTGATGATACTCAGCTTTATTTATCCATAAATCCTGATGAGCCCAACCAGATAGATAGAACAGTGATTCCCAACCAGGGGTACTCGTACCCCTAGTGGTACGTAAGCACATTGCAGGGGATACGTGGAAACATACCTTTTATCAATCAAAAGAACAAAAAAAGCACAGTAAAACAACTGCAGAAGGGAAAGATTGAAGCAGGGGTGTCTCTCCTCTACTGAGAGAAAGAGAAAAGTAACAGCTGTTTTCACTTTGCTGATCTATCAAAGTTTATCAAGGACAAGCAAGCCCAGGTGTCATATTAAAACTCAGTTAAATGATGAAAAGAAAATGATAAGGTAACCTGAATATTATATTTCTTAAGTGTTCTGTTGCTGATTGTTGTTGTTTAATGAGGACCCGCCCCGCCAACAAGGTAGTAAAAGTACGTTTTCACAGTTGATGTCATACATTTGATTAGATCACATTGTGAGTGATTTCTGTCCCTGTATCATTGCTACTCTACTTTCTATGTCCAAACTTGACAAAAAGTTGGACGAAAACACACTCCTCATACTCTGTGTCGATACACTGAATTACGTATGCTCGCAAGCAGGTGAACACACACTCCCAACAGCTGAGAGAGTGGACAAAAAAACATGCCGCTAAAACCAGGAAAGCAGGCAAGGATATCTGTGGTTTTTAAAAGCAGCGAATTTCATTTTGATAGCATCACTTCCTCTCCTGCGAGTAGCAGCAAGGCTAACTCTCCTACTTCTGGTATACATGGCGAAGGTATAAGTACACAAAATAGCCCTAGTGTTTCCCTCCCTGCATCTGACATGCAGCTAAAGTTCAGTCAGCGCAGAATAAAGATTCTGACCTGGCTTGGCTGTCCGAGGTGAAATAATCCCCTTGGTGCTATAAGAGTGGTAATCAATTAATCACTCACTCATTCATTCATTCAACCAAATGGTAAATGGACTGAACTTATATAGCGCTTTTCCAGTCATACAGACCGCTCAAAGCACTTTACACTAGAGCCACATTCACCCAATCGCACTCACTAATGCTCACACATTCATACACTGATATGCAAATTGGTAGGCAACTTGATGTTAAGTGCCTTGCTCAGGGGCACATTGACATATGGCAGGAGGAAGCTAGAATCGAACCCACAACCTTCTGATTGCAAGACAGCTACTCTTCCTACTGAGCCACAGTCGGCTCCCAATCAATCAATCAATCAATCAGTCAGACAGACAGATAAAGACTGTATAAAGATTACAAGAGACAGAAACAGATAAAACATGTGATAGAGACAAAAAGATGGATAAACAGAGAATGATGAAAGGCAGAAGTTGAACAAAAAACATTTCATATATATAGCCTTTATACCCCAACACACTGGAGACGGTACCTGTGGTATAGCATAATGGCTCAGGGTGTACACAAGTTGAAAAAGGTTGGGAACCACTGAGATAGACAGGCATGTCATGAAAAAACTTGGATGACTGGAATCTTTGAAAAAGAAACTGCTTAGTCAATCAATTAATGTGGATGGCATTAAATTGATCTCTGGTAACCAAGTAAAAAACCCTGGTGTTGTTTTTGACCAGAGCATGTCCGTTAAATCCCATATCAAACAAGTTTCTAGGATTTCCTTCTTTCACCTCTGAAATATTGTCAAAATTAGAAATATCCTATCTAGGAGTGACGCTGAAAAACTAGTCCATGCATTTGTTACTTCAAGGCTGGCCTGTTGTAATTCATTGCTATCAGGATGTCCACAAAAGGCAGTTAAATACTTTCAGCTGATTCAAAATGCTGCAGCAAGAGTTCTGATGAAAATTAAAAAGATAGATCATATTTCTCCTATTTTAGCTTCCCTTCATTGGCTCCCTATTAAATTCAGAGTAGAATTTAAAATTCTCATTCTCACATATAATGTAATGATCCAGCTCCATCATACATCAGAGATCTGATTGTTCCTTATGTTCCTAACAGAGCACTTCATTCTCAGACTGCAGGTTTACTGGTGGTTCCTAGAGTCTCTAGAAGTAGAATGGGAGGCAGATCCTTTAGTTTTCAGTCTCCTCTCCTGTGGAACCAGGTCAGAGTTTTAGTCTGTGAGGACAACATTGCCTGACATATTGCCCAGATACAATAATGCACAATTCAATTTGATTCAAACCAGTTTTATTTATATAGCACCAATTCACAACAGATGTTGTCTCAAGACACTTTACAAAGTCAATTCAATCGAACCATACAGATTTCAAGACAATTATTTCTATCCAGAGAAACCCAGCAGATTTAATTAAGTCAGTAACTTGCAGCATCCCCTCTCCTGGATGAGCATGTAGCGACAGTGGACATTCGCTTGCATTGACTTTGCAGCATTCTCTCATACTGAGCATGCATGTAGCGACAGTGGAGAGGAACCAGCAGAACCAGGCTCAGTGAGAGCAGCCATCTGCCACAATGGACTGGTGGGTTGGAGAGAACAGAGCAGAGACACAAAAAGAACACAGAAGCACTAATCCAGTAGTTTTTTCTGTAAATTATACTAAGTGCTGTATAGTACAAACACGCTTGTATAGGTACAGCAAAGTATGCAGGGCGGGTGGTACTGGTCCCACTTAGTAAATACTTCTTTTCCAGACTAGATGGTGGGTTGTTGATTGTGACATGCCGTCATAGCCTTTGCCGCATGCGAGTCCGAGCTCCTCTCCTATCTGAACGAGGCCAACTGATCTGCTGCAACAGTTGTAGTTCTCTAGCGGCATTTCCCGTGTTACCAGCCAAGCTTGAACTGTCCTTTATTCTAGGGATTGCCTCTGTGCTCAATACTATTATTTGTGTGACCACAATGACATTATAATAGCACCAGTCACAAACGCCGTTGCACAAGAAAGTGGACCCAGTTTGTGCACCGAGATGCAGACGGTAGCATGCTTTGCTGTTGTGCAAATGGTTGAACAACGTATCCTTGCGCATAGTCCACATCAATACCAATGTGACCCCGGAACATTTGGTAGAAACAGGCTTTCTCGGTCGGGTGCGGACTTCTCTACCAGATACTGTAAGGCTAACTTCTACCGGTACGCCACGTCATCTCTCGGAATGGTAACATGATCATCCTCACTGGTAAGATTTTGTTTTCCGCACATGGAAACCACAGTACCAACGACTTGCAAGATTTGCTTAAGCAGATGTAGCCCAGACAAGATCAAACGTATGGAGAACCAAAGATGGTCACGGAGTATGGGTACGTTTTTGAGTGTGTTCTACCACGTCGGTCACGATCTACGTGTGAGATTCCTTGTCTATGACACTTTTGCTCTCACCCTCACATGTGACCATGTCATGAAATCGCAGTAGTGATTTGTTCCATTGTGAGATGAACATGTGGACGGGAATTGCTGACACATTCATCTCGTCTGTCCCCGCGTGGCGATTAATGTGTCGTTTCGCTATGGTATGGCACCCCGTGACCAGGTTCGTGTTGTACAGGTAGATCACGGAAAAATATTCTTCTGAGGTGCTCCTGAGAGGCTTGAGTTTTACACAAAGGTCCTACTAGTAGAGGATCGCTCTTTTTCGACATCAGTGAAGAAGGTCATGGTGGACATAGATTTCTGGCCTGGTGGTCATGCTGCTCCTGGCTCCTGGGCAGATCTAGGGTGGGGTCGTGGACTCGGGGCTCCTGTGATGTGTCACCCCTGGGCTGGGATCCTGGCTGGGCCTGGGGGCTTGGTTCCAGGCAGGTATGTTGTCTGGGCTTTGGTCTTATGTATTCTGGGAGTTGTTTAAATGTTGGGGTAGGTTTAGGTTTTCTTCTGGGGTGGGGATAGACATTGTTTGAATCTGGGTGGTTCCAGTTCGGATTCTGCTTCCTTGTCTTGGCTCCGGTTCCTGACGCCAGTTTCCGATTCTGTCTTGGGGAGGGGTTTGTCTGTATGGTTTGGGAAGGCGGACTGGCTTGAGTTGTTCTCGGGGTGGAGTAGTGTCTGCTTCACGGGGAGTTTTGGTTTTGCCACTTTGGGCTCTCTGACTTTTGTGGGCTTTGGTGTGGGTTTTCTCGTGGAGCTACTTGTGGCTGGTGTATGGGTGTTGGGCATGTGTTCTTGTGTACTGCCCGATAAGGCACCATTGCTGGAGTTATCCCAAGCACCTCGCAGGCACACGAGGTTCCTCCAGACAGATGGTAACGGGGATAGCCACTCTGGGCCTCACGTACCATCAGTACAGAGTAGATGCTGTCGAAAAGTGGCTGGAGGCCACAAAGAACCATGTCATGAAGCTCAGTGATCAAGTGGTCGAGGTAAGCAAAGAGATTTATGCGAACATTGCCATGGTCATCATGCGCATAGACCTACAGGAGGAAGCATAAGACAGAACAAAATGGTGAACAGCAATTTTGCAGGGAGGTGATGATGAAAAACGTGGACGCCGCCATGCGTGACACAAACACGAAGTTCTTAGTTATGACCAGCTATCAGATCTGATATGCTCCAATGCAGGGCATAATGCAACAGATGACACAAGCTGTGATGCATACCAAGTTCTTCGCGAGAGGAGTGGAAAACTGAGGCAGATAGTACACTCTGTCCATTGCACAGTCAAGAAGACTTCGGCCAGAGGGCTCATCCCAATGCCAAAACTGAGCAAGGGCAGGGTTCCTTGTTGGCCTGATTACCAGGTGTGGGTGGTTGACAAAAGTACTACGTTCTCTCTGACTGTTATGGCAAGTAATGTCACCTGCCTTCTACACAATAACATTACCAGAGGTGCATGGAGAATCCTGCCTAGTGTAAAACCATGTGCGCACCCTGTCATCAAAGCATCTGCTTCTGAGACAACAGAGTTTCGTGGATGGAGAGTTCCATGCAAGTTGCCTCCTTTGAATTGTTTCGTCGGACTGCACATATCGGATGGTTCCATGTCCTTCTGGGATTTGCTGAAGGACGCGTTCCCCGAGGTTCCAGAAGTCACTTTCCTGGAAGCCATAAACACCAGTGTGAGGCTCCTAGACATGCGGGAAAAAAGCAGACATAAGTGGAGGGGGCATGTATTTGAAAAGAAATACTCCACCATCAAGACATGCAGGACCACTCTCTCTGGGTGAGTTATTGAATTCGTGACCATTTCGGGATTCTGGATGTAAGTGGAAATCCTACTGAGTTGGTGTGTGGTGTGCTCTCCATGGCGTTGTGCTACATAATTCTGCACTGAGCCTCTAGGAGCAGGGACGCCATGCTCCTGCTACATCGGTACACCAAGATGCATCCCAAAATGTTGTTGTGAGAGGCCCTCTTCATGTTAACTGTGTTGCGAGGAGACACAAACACATCGCGTGGCACACATGAAAATGGGAAGATACCAACTGCATCGGCATGTCAAACGCTTCCTCGGCACGCATGGCTATCGGAAGGAAGTGCCTAAATTTCACCAAATGAGCTACATCATTTTCCTGTCCCTGCCCAAGAACGCTCAGCGGGCCATGGGAATGAGACCAGTGTTCATGTGGCAACACCAAGAAAAGTTCCTGTGTAGGGAGAAAAGGCCTGCTAGGACATGGACACTGAGATATGCATTGTATGTATTGTAGGTATGTATGTACGTATGTATGTCGCTCCTGTTTGCTGTACTCCTGAGACACAATGTTGTTGTATGTCTTTAAGGACTTAGCCATCAGTAAATAGTACCCATGCTTTGGTAATGTCTGTGTCAGTTATTAGGTTCCTATGGACATGTACAAGGAGAAATGTATTGTCAGTCAGTCAGTCATTTCTATACCACTTCTTCCATAGTGGGTCGCAGGGAAGCTGATGCCTATCTCCAGCAGTCTATGGGCAGGAGGCGGGGTACATATATGTAAACCATTATTGTAGAAATTGTACAAAAGGTCTCTCAGATGAGAGTAGCACCTGTGGAACGTGGCACCGAAGACAACGAAGTTGAAACTGGGTGATATCCTTTTGGTACGCATCCTCGCATCAAACTTCGATCACGAAACTATGGCTTTGTTAGGGGTACTTTATGTTCCCTTGATACTTGCCTCCAGTGAGGGAAGTATTATGAGGGGATTACATTTTGAACACTGCGTGGATAGGGATGACGATGAAGAGCTTCAGTTCAGTTCAGATCTCTGCTCTCTCCTTATCAGGACCACTACCTGCTGTTCAGTTGGCTGTCTACATTCATTACACTGAGAAGCCTGGCATGACACCCCCTTTGGTAAATGAGGTGATGGGTAAAGGGGGACTCCTCGATCAGAGGGCAAAACAACGCAAAGATCTGAATGGTATCCCCTTACTATGCTCAAATAACATGACTCATTTTACTTGGAATTAGCTGTTGGCTTCCAGCGAGCTGAGGTACGTGCAGCCTGTCGGGGCAAAGTGGAACAAGATGACATGCGGGCCAATGCTGCGGCATCAGATGAGGGGGCCTCTCTGGCCAGCAGGTGAAGATGTTTGGCACTAGACATTATACACCATCACCATACAGCCAGTGGTTCCTGCTGTGAGTGTGAGACATGACAATATGGACCACTTCCAACGGCATTGGCACCGGACGATTCCCAGTATGTCTTTGATACATTGGATTCGGGCAAAGTGAAAAGGCACTTTGTGGTCGTGTATCCCTAGCCCACCGTATGCACTTGTAGTGTTTGGTCTATTGCATTTGCTCCATTGACAAGTAGGGCATGATCGCTGGTTGTGTGGTGGGTGAGGTCAGTACCCCAGAGCTGGCTGTAGTTCATCTTATATCTGATCACATCTACTGTGTTTTAGACGCAATACAACGCCGACCATGTGTTGTCACGACACAGATGCCAGGTAGTGAGCTGAATACACTCAGGGTAGGTATTCAGACAAACCAGTTCCTTGTAGGCGGGTGTGGCTGTAAAATTAGAAAGGGGCCGAACACCTACGTCTCTGTTTAGGGTTCCTCGGCTACTTGTAATATTGTCATGATCTGAGGCCACCTCAGTTTGGACATCTACATTTTCATGCAGCATGTGGGATGCAACTGTAGCAGGCTCCCTACATGCTGTCTGGGAAGCGAGGGTAGTCTGCACACTGGTGGTCCATGAGATCTGGGCCTCATCGTCGAAATCATGATAGTCAAATGTCGAAAGTTGTGCGACTCGAGGACTTAGGTCCGTGATCCCTTTCCTCTGTGAATGCACCGAGAGCTAGAAGGGTTACAAGTAGATAGCAGAATGCTCTGTTCAGAATGGCCATGGTTGGGAGATGATCCACATTGAAATGATGCTGACAGCGCAGATGCTTTTATAGCATAAAATGATATTGGGGAGGGATTACTACATGCAACCTCACTGGGCACTTATTCGACACAAACAACAGAGCAACAGAAACGAGATAATGTAAATACTGTGAGACTCAAAGAGCATGTGGTTATACAGATGGTGTTTTTTCACATTCAAACTTCAAGGCAGAGATTGAGTGCTTGAGAGTTTTAATGTTCTTGTGACGGGTGCATGTTGTCTAAGTGCCCTGCCACACAGGTAACACAGCAGAACTGTGTGTGGTGTTATACATATCCCATTTGTCAGTTTCAAATTGGGACCTTTCCCAGTTTCTGGTACGAAGATCACGTCTGGATGTGCGATCCACCCTCTGTGTTATCTTTTTCATCTGATTTCGGACTTGATGTTTTTAGCATGCCCTTATATACAGAACAATTTCCATCCGTGAGGCATGAGTGTTTGCCTAGTGAAGTGTAATCAGTGTCATAGCTTAGGAAATCCAATTTGTAATGGACACACTATTTTCAAATCGACTTTCCCAAGGAATTATCAGTATCTTTCAACTCGTTCGTTTCCGAAAACCTTTTTGCCCCCTCGAGCTGTTCTATGGATGAAAGTAGTCTTTTCAGAACCTTGTCTTTCTCACTTTGGCCTAGGGGCATCCTGCTCAAATCCAAAGGCTCCTCCTTTGGCCCAAGACCAGCTGCGGGACAATTATTCTCTGACTCCTCACCTCTTCTAGAATGCTCCAGTATCACGACTTCTGCAGCAAAATAAGAACTGTCACCGGGTGGTTTGTTGTTGCCTCTATTTGTCTGTTATCCATTTAATCCGGTCGTTCATAAGGGTGTCAAGGATACGGGTCAATTCCCATAGGTATATATCGGCCGTCTTTGAACAGGATATTGGGGTGCTGGTTCCCTGTCTTTGTGGAAAAACAGGTTCAAGAGTTGCCCCGTCTTCCCTTGTTTTTCCAACTTGTCCATGACTGACTTGTTCCTTTTCTGGATCCTGTCGTTTGCAGAAGACTCCCTGAAAAATATCAGAGAGACACACTGTGGTTTCAGTACTCATTTGCCGTTCTCTTTAGAAAGAGGATTATATACCACTCATGTAGGGCCTTGGGGTGCAGGTGCCTCATTGGGGTGCCGCAAGGGATTTCCATCTTTGCGGTCCCATGGCAGCCTGTGCCCCAATTCTATTGTACAACTTAGACACTCATTTATAATATTTTCATGGCATTCATATGTAGGGCCTTGGGTGTGAGTGTGTGGCAGACCCTCTCGCCCACCCATTTTTCTTTTTGAAATCCACACTACAACAACATTGGACAACACCACATTTAAGAGGGAGGAGGTAGGCTTGGGGTCTTTTCCCACCCTCGTTTGCTGTTTGCCGTCTAGAGTCGGAGGCCGGGAGAGGGAGCAGGCCTTCTGGTCGGGATCTGGGCTGGGGTTGAGGTTCGGGTCTTGGGGGTTGTCTGGTGCTGGGGCTGGCTCTTCGGCCCTCTTGGGATTGTTTGGACTGCCTTGGATCTTGGCCCCTGGCTTCAGTGCCTGGTCCGTTGACTGGGGAGTAGTCGGGCATCGGGGAGGGGGTCTTGGCTGGCTGGCGTGCAGTGTTGATTGAGATGTGGCTTTGCTTTGATGGATGGGATGGCCAGCTTGCTTGATGCGGTGGGGTGTGCTGCGTGGGAGGGTGGGTGTCCGGCATCCTGGGGCTCCTCCGGGGTTTGGGTGTGGGGTTGGCAGGGTGCCCGGTCCTTAGCGTGCTGTGGTGGCCTTCCTCCAATGCTTCCTTCTGTTGCTCTTGCTCCTGGCCGGGTGCAGGGCTACGGTTGGCGGTCAGGTGGATGGGCGGCAGAGCATGTCTTGTGCCCGCACTGTGACGGCTGATGAGATGTGCTTGGCCTGGAGCGGTTGGCCTGCCCGGCCCGATTACTCGGCTGGTGCATATTTCCCTCTCACGGACTGATGGGCTGGGGCTGCTGATGGTAGCCAATTGGTTGGGTGGGCTTGGCGGTGTGCTGCTCTGCTGACTGTTGTGTCTGGGGGGCTGATCTGGGTGGCGGGCTAGGGGTTGGCGTGGGGGACTGCAACGTGTGGGGTGAGGGGGTTGTGTCCTCTTCTTAGATGTGGGGTCACCGGGATCTGGATCAGCTGAGTGGCGATGGTAGAGCTGAGCTGAATAATGTGGCAGTGATGTGGTGTGTCTGTGTGGTTGCGGGGGCAGGGTGGGGGACACCGATCTCGAGTGCTTGCCGCTGGCCGGTGAGTTTGTCCCGTCTTGGTGTGGTGTCAGGGGCTCCGTTGTGAGCTCAGTGCTCAGCGGTGTCTGCCCTGTTGCGCCTGTGGGCTGGGGCTTGGACACCATTGTGTGGGGCCCTTACCTTGCTATCACGGCACGCTGTGTGGTGGGGGTGGGACACGGCGGGGGTGCTTGGAGCGGGGCTGTGTGTGGAGCTTGCGCTGTGTGGGTTTTGCTTCGTCGGCCTTTTGGGGATGAAGCTCTCCTGTGGGAGTGTGCCCATGTGGTGGGGGGGTGATTTATGGCATTTGGGTTCGGGGGCATGTGTTCGATATCTGTCTTGGTTGGGGTTGGCCCAGTGGGGAGAGTTATGTCAGGTTAATTTGGGGTGGAGGGCTCATGGGGTTGGAATCAGAACTCATCGGGGGTTGGGACTATTTTATTCTGTGGCGGCTCTGGTTGGCGGGCTTGTCTGGACCATGTAGACCCCTCTTTTGTACATGGCCCCCTCCTCAGATGAAAATGGGGGTTTCAGTTTCAGTTTCTTTATATGGCGCCAATTCACAACACATGTCGTCTCAAGGCACTTCACAAAAGTCAGGTACGTACAAGAGACTAAATGTACATCCTTCAATCAAATGAGGTGTGAAAATTTTGACAGTTGGGCGGGACTTCCGGTGGCAGGGTGGGACTTCCGGTGGCTGGTCCTTCCAGTGACGTAACCGGATATCATCATTAATCGGATGTTGTCATTAGCCAGATATCGTCATTAACCGGATGTTGTCATTAGCCGGATGTTGTCATTACAAGGAAGCGAATCTTTCTAATTGTATGTTTTTAGATGTTTTTTACATCTAAAAACAAAACATGTAGTTTCTCCACTTTAAAAGGTCACTCAGG
>JAHUTJ010025574.1:0-24009 GCA_036250325.1 Characodon lateralis | reverse complement strand
GGTGGAACGAGAGATTCGCATCATGGATGCAGCCGACAAATCTGCAGCATCTGTGTGATGCTATCATGTCAATATGGACCAAACTCTCTGAGGAATGTTTTCAGTACCTTGTTGAATCTATGCCACGAAGGATTAAGGCAGTTCAGAAGCCAAAAGAGGGTCCAATCCGGTACTAGCAAGGTGTACCTAATAAAGTGGCCGGTGAGTGTAGAGTTTAAGTTTACTCAGATTATCTTTGTCTGACATTAACATTTGTTTGATGATCTGAAGGAAAAACAGAAGCAATCTGTGGAACGGCAAACACTATTTCATGGTACTGTATCATATACAATCACATCAGGAACATTCTAATGTTTTATGAAGTGTGTTTTAGGAGGTGCAGCAGTGGAGAACTGTAGGTGCTGCGGATGCATAAAGCTCACAGCCAAACAAAGAGACAAAAAGTGATTAGTGAGCAGTATTAGAGAACCAGCATTAAAGATGTCATGTTTTTTTATAAGAACCTTGACTGGAAGTATAGAGAAGGTCAGGAAGCTGCACTGTCTTTATGGATCTAAAGAAACAGTATTGCATGGACCAAGAGAAACAATGCTGCTCTACCAGAGATTCAGGAGGGGTTGAGACAAACTGAACGTCAGGGTAGTCCAGAAGGGTTAGGTTCTAAAACAACATCCCAAGCTTTAAACATCTGACAGAGCTCTGTTCAATCCATAATCTGCAGAATAAAAATATATAAAAACAGTCATTTTAGAAACACAGCCAGAAGAAGTTGTGTTTGCAATTTGCCACTAGTCCTGGAGACAATACAGCAAAGATTTGGACGTAGGTGCTCTGATCAGATAAAACCAAATCTGGTTTTTAGCCTGCCATGAAACCTTATGCAAACTAACATTGCACATCACCCTGAGCGGAACCTTTTCACAGTGAAACATGGTAGTGGCAGCATTATGATGTGTGAATGTTTGTGTTCAGCAAGAACAAGGATGCAGGTCAGAGTGGGAAGATGGAAGGAGCTAAATTCAGGACAATCCTGGAAGGAAACCCGTTAAAAGCTTGAGGCTGGGGTGGAGGCTCAGCTATTGCACTGCTTTTTATTGGTCCATCACATAAAATCACAATATAATACATAAAAATATGTGTGTTTGTATTGTAGCCAAATGTGAAGAAATGTAAGCAGTATAAATACTTTTGGATGACTCTGTATATGGAGGAGGCAGGGAGAAGTAGAGGAAGGGTTAGGGTAGGTCAGTAAACTGCCAGCCAGTTTTCTGTGTGTGTCTACCACACACCGCCACATTTTGTTCAGCATTCAGGGGATTTGACTACTTTCAAGTGTGTTTTCACTTCCAGCTGAACTCTGAGTGTCCAGAAACTCCACCAAAACCCTTCAGAAGGCTTCATCTCTCTCCAAAGGTTTTCAAGAGCAAAACACAGTTTTCATGTGATGTTTAAAATGTCATTTTATTATCATTAGTGCTTGAGAAACAAGGTATTGGAAGTGCAGCTTTGTTCTGACCAACATCAATTAAAGAGCGAATCAGTCACACCAGAGCCTGCATGTGAAGCAGCCTTGTTCTAGATGTGAGCGTCTCCAGAGCAACCAGGAAGCCTTGTGTTTGTCTGACTATAGCTGCTGGCCCTCCTCCCCCACTGTGACTTAAACACAACTGTGTCTGATTGCCTGCAAGCCCAACACACTTACTGCTGCACAAAGAAAACTAAAGTAAAATGTTGCCTTACAGAATTGTCTGCCTCGCGCCAACAGGATGTAAGCATGAGTGCTCCATGATTTTAGAGGCAGGCTGCTAAAGATCTGTTGATTTTCCCCATTTTAGTTTTTCTGCTGCAAGATATCGTCATCTGGAAACACTTATGCACTGATTTATGAAAGCCCCCTATCGGATTTCTCCCTCAACAAAAAGGGCAGCCAGAAAAAGAAATTTTAGAAAATTCTAAGGTTTCTAGAAGCACTGATCCACCCTAACTGCATCCTCAGGCTTTTCTTTTAGAAGGAAAGGTATTACTCTGATCATGAAATCAGGAACATGGCAAATGTACATGAAGACAACTGGATCTGGATCTGGACCTGAGCAGATAGAGGTGTGTTTTCTAAAGTTTGCTGCCACTTAAAATGCTGCACACTAGCAACACTGTTCTACCACTGACCCACTTTACTGTAAAAATGTCTCAAACATCCAGAGTCTGGCTCCAATTACCCCTCCCAGATCTGGCATTCAGCATCACAAGGCTCTATAAAATGATCACGGCAGCTGCAGATGTGCAGTATTACACACTTTTTTGTTATGTGACATGTTCTCTTTCATGTTTGCGATTGGTTGGAACTGAACTGCTCACAGGTGTGTACATGTGAAGTGCAGTTTCAGTGCAGCATTTGCACAGATGACAGACCTGCTGAGAACGTAGAGATAGGTAGTTATCATATCCACGATTCAAACTTTACAAACTCTTGGATATTTTGATATTAACTATTTTCTTCAACTTTTTAATGAAACAGTCAGGTAATATCCATATTCATAATAATAGTGTGCTGCTTAGCAGACTATTACACTTTTTAATGATTTAATGTAGCTGCTGTACTATATTTGATAATGCTGTGTAAGGTTTAGACTTATGGCAGTGTTTATTAAATTGGCCTCTAACTACATACTATGGCAGCCTATAGTCATATTGAATAAATGAGAATATTAGTGAACAGGTAATTTACTTCAGTAACCCAATTCACTAACTGAAAAACACATATATATATATATATATATATAGAGAGAGAGAGAGAGAGAGAGAGAGAGATTAATTCCACCCAGACTGATGTTTCCAAGCCTTTATTTTTGTTAATTTTAATGATTTTCTGCTTGCAGCCAATGAAAACATTAGAATATTACATCAAACCAAACCTGATCTCTTTCAGGTCTGAGGTGTCCAAATTCCAACTTCCAAGCAGCACCAGGGCAGAGCAACAGCCTTGTGTCAACAGGGGGCAGGACCAGAGATGCTGCCAGGACCTCCATCATGATCGCTGCTCCCCAACAGGCCGAGCTGTGACCACCCCCGACAAGAGTGAGGCATCTCTGTCTTAGACATGCATCTAATGAAGACTCTGTTTGGGCTATGTGAAAGCTAAGCATCTGACTTTTACACAAATACTTACAACACCTTGCAAATGTATTCAGACCCTTTGAACGTTTCCACGGTTTTTTGTGTCTTTAATTAGGATTTCATTTGATAGAACACCACAAAGGTAATTCACAGTTATAGTTTGGTCTGGACTTTGACTAGGACATTCAACACATAAATCTGCTTTGATCTAAACCATCCCACTGTAGCTCTGTCCATTTACGGTGGTTGTCCTGCTGGAAGGTGAACCTCCACCTCTGTCTCAGGTGTTCTGGAGCCCCTAACAGGTCTTTTTCCAGGATTGTTCTGGATTTAGCTCCATCCATCTTCCCATCAGCTCTGACCAGCTTCTCTGTTACCACATTTTAACCCCACTGAGAAACTGTGCTCAGTGGATCAACTGAAACCAACAGACTGGAATGGGTCACCAACAATCAGGAACTGGTCCAGAAGTCAGAGAGAATTACAGAAGTTAGAAGGAACATGCTTTAAATATTGACTCTTTATATAACCATTGTGTCCTTACAAATGAAAGCCTTCAAACTGATGAAATGTTTCTAATGAGTCATTAGATTTCCCACAGAAACATTTTGCAGACAGAACTAAAAACATGTCACTGCAAAAATATGAAATCATGACTATAGAACTCCTAGTCCTTTAACTGAACCTAAAACACACAAGACTCCACAAGCTCTTAGATAATTGTACTATATCAGTAACATCATGCATGTGTTGTGTGCCAGTGGAGGAGCAGCTGTTCCGGTCAGTGGAGGGCCAGGCAGCCTCAGATGAAGAAGAGGACAGGAGGACCGAAGAGCAACAGAGGCAGGTGGAGGAGGTGAAGAGGATCTTAACCAGACTGTCATGCTGTGGTCAAAGGTAATCTACATCTAAAATCATCTAAAACACTCAGTTACAGCGAGCCAGTGGAATATTGGGCTCGAGAACCGAGGAAAGAACCACTGGCAGTTTGTATAGCAGAGACACAGTCTGCACACAGGTATAATGTCATCATGTCAGACAGAACCTTGCCAGACCTCTCATTTTGTCATATTACAGTCACATGGGACAGACTAACACCAAGTAGAGTATAACTGTGAAGACGAAGGTAAATGACAATGTGGTGCGTTTGTCATCCTCCTTTGAGTCAGTACCTTCTAGAAGTTGCAAGTATTTTGGGGCATGTTTCTTCCAGGTTCAGCATCTGTGTCTGTGAGCATCAGTTTTCAATTGGATTTAGGTCTGGACTTTGATTAGGCCATGCTAACACATGAATATGCTTTGATCTAAACCATCCCATTGTAGCTCTAGCTGTATGTTTGGGTTGGTTGTCCTGCTTGAAGGTGAACCTCCACCTCAGTCTCAAGCATTTTAAATTTCTACAGCTCCTCCAGAGTCACCATGGGCCCTCTGTGCTGCTTCTCGAATTAATGATCTCCTCACCCAGCCATCAGTTTAGGTGGACCTCCATGTCTTGGTAGATCTGCAGTTGGTCCATCCTCTCCATGTTCAGATGATGGATCGAACAGAACTTATTATGATTTTCCATGCTTGGGATGTTGTTTTAGAACCTAACCCTGTTGCAAACTTCTCCAGAACTCTCTCCATGACCTGTCTGCTGTGTTCCTTTGTCTTCATGATGCTGTTTGTTCTCTAATCTTCTCTAAAGACCCTTTGAGGTCAGAAACAGAGCAGCTGCTTTAATACTCAGATTACATAACACATAGCTAGACTTTGGTTATTGATCAGGTTCGTTCTGAAGGCAGGTGGGTACCCTGGATTTTATTTTGGGGTATCAGAGTAAGGGGGGGATGCACCCACACTTTAATCATTTACTGTATTCCTTTCACTTCACAGTTCTGCACTACTCTATGGTGTTCTGTCACATAAAATTCAGTGAGATTTGTGTTTGGAATGGGTGAGGGGGTATGAATACTTTTGCACTGTGGCTGCTACTAGAGCCTGACAGACATATCTGTGTTTGATTATGTTCTTAACCAGATGTGGTGACAAGGCAATGAAGAAGCTGACGTTTAATCATGGCAGCTTGAGGAGTGAAGAAAGTCACAGTGCTGTGGTGGAGCTCCTGGAGAGGGTCACCAGGCTGCACAAAGAGCTGGAGCTGAAGGAAAGCCAAGCAGAGATGAACATGGACCAGGTACAAACCACCAATATCCTCTGACCAAACCAGGATGGGCTTCTGCACATTGCTCATCTCTGCAGCTGAACCCAATAAGTGCAAACCTCCGTTCTGGACCATATTCTGCCTTTCTTCATCGTTCTCCAGTCTTAAACTGGATTAGAGAGGACTGGTGAATGTTATGAAAATGTATTATAGGCTCCAAAGGCCAAACCACAGCTAATGGTACGAGTCGGCAGCTGCCACCTCACCAAACCACTGTGTGTGTGAGTGTGTGTGTGTGTGTGTGTGTGTCCCAACCACAGAAACAAACAGTCCCTCGTTTTGCCACACACTTCGAGCTGGTGTGAATTAAAGCGAGAATCCTCTCTAGAATTGCTTTTCTCATATTGCAGGGATAACAATATGGCTCCCTCTTATAACCAGGTCGTCTTGCTCAGTTTTTCTCTGACCTGATAAAAATCCTTTACTGACTATGGGACTTTGCCCATTTACTTCGGCCACCTTGTCCTAATAAAACTGAGCACAGTCTTTTGCTGCAGGTCATTAGCTGTGCTATGCTTTAGCTATGCTTTTCAGTGTGGCTGTCGTTTGACTTATGACAGTGTGTGTGTGTGTGTGTGTGTGTGTGTCCCAACCACAGAAACAAACAGTCCCTCGTTTTGCCACACACTTCGAGCTGGTGTGAATTAAAGCGAGAATCCTCTCTAGAATTGCTTTTCTCATATTGCAGGGATAACAATATGGCTCCCTCTTATAACCAGGTCGTCTTGCTCAGTTTTTCTCTGACCTGATAAAAATCCTTTACTGACTATGGGACTTTGCCCATTTACTTCGGCCACCTTGTCCTAATAAAACTGAGCACAGTCTTTTGCTGCAGGTCATTAGCTGTGCTATGCTTTAGCTATGCTTTTCAGTGTGGCTGTCGTTTGACTTATGACAGTGTGTGTGTGTGTGTGTGTGTGTGTCCCAACCACAGAAACAAACAGTCCCTCGTTTTGCCACACACTTAGAGCTGGTGTGAATTAAAGCTGCCTTGGCTTAGGTACAACACAACAAGACAGGCAGGCAGAAGGTGAAGGGTGACGCGATGGGTTCCCCGAACATCTCAGTGATGAGAGGAAAAGTCTAACTTAAACAAAGGTCCGCCTGTGAGGCTCTGTTTAGTTGCAGGATGTGTGGGGTCAGACCTTTGTCCTTCAATAGGCCATGACGTGGAGGTGCACAGCAGGGATTTCTAACAGTTCTGGCAGGGACACCTCCAAACTGTGGACTGGAACTAACGGATGGCCAACAGTCAAACCTAAGCAGAAACCCATCAAGCAGCCAAACTGTTTACCATCAACACACTCAGCAGTTCATCTGGACTCGCTCCCTGACCAGATGTTCTGCTGCTGGAGATCCCAGACACCAAAGGTGTAATAATGTAGGACTGACAGTAGGTCCCAACAGATGGAACCAGAGGACAGAAAATTACTCTTCTGTAATAAAGTGCTCAACAATCTCATCATTCAAGAAGCAATAGCATTTCTTTTTACAGAACCCTTTCAGAACTTTCAATGTTTGTATTGGTGATATGGTTAACCAGCACAAAATATGAAGCAGAAACAATACAGCACATGGTTTTTAAAATTCTTTAAAAAGAAAACTCTAAAAGGTGTGGTGTACATTTGGATTCATCATCTGTTACTCTGATACCCCCCAAATAAAATCCAGTGGAACCATCTCCCTTCAGAAATAACCTGATCAACAGAATATAGTTATGACTGTAAACTGGTCTGTTTCTGGCCTTAGATGTTTGTTGGAGAACATTAGAGAACAAACAGCATCATGAGGACCGAGGAACACAGCAGACAGGTTAGGCAGGAAGTTGTGGAGCAGAGTAGCTTTGAAGCTGTGTGTAAATATGTCCTTTAAGCCTGGGGCCATTCATTTGTATGAATTTTGAATCCTTGATCTGTGTCAGGAGTAAACCTCTGTCGTAACCTTTGTGGGGTTATATTAAATGTGTCACTGCTCTAAGGCACCTAATTAAAACGGATGAATGTTCCCCTGAGCCTGTCACAAAGGCCTGCAGGAGCCTTCTAAAACCCCTACAATGATTGCCAGGTTTTTGAACAAAAGAAACGTCTAAAACATGCAGGATGCCAGTCCTGCTGGACCGGAACAACACTCCTCTGACCTAAACTATTCTCGTGTCTTGTTGACCTGTGATGGGAGAGTAGAACTAGAGATGGTAAGACAGATTAGGGCTATTGCAGTAATTAGGGCGTTGACATGGTTTGCCATGAAGGACATGGAGCTGCATGTCAGGTAAAGGCACTGTGAAGATGAAAGCTTGTTTGGGGATTATGAAATTATGATAATGCATCTTGCCATAGAGCAAAAACTATGAAAACATTCCATGAAGAAAGACACATGAGGTCAATCTCATGGCCTGCAAATAGTCCAAATCTCAATCCAATTGGAAATCCGTGGTGGAAGTTGAAGAAAATGGTCCATGACGAGGCTCCAACCTGCAAAGCTGATCTGGCAAAAGCAATCAGAGAAAGTTGGAGCCAGCTTGATGAAGACTACTGTTTGTCACTCATTAATTCCATGCCTCAGAGACTGCAAGCTGTTACAGAAGCCAGAGGTGGTGCACCAAAGTACTAGTGGTGTTTTGAAGTGTTATTTTGTTTCTGTCTTTTTTCATGATTCCATATTTTTTCCCACTGCTTGAGCTCAAATAGTGACTGCTACTGACTACCACTATTTTTTTCCTGATTTCTTTTATTGTTTCTTAAAGCCAGAAAGTTGCCGCTTAGAATGACTGTAGTTTTGTGTCATCTCTGTGATCTGCTTTTTGTCGACAAAATTAAACAACTGAAGGTACATCCTCTGAGACTGGTGATTCCATCATTTTTGCCAGGGGTTGTATATAGCCCAGAAAAGATGGCACAGGTTATAGTTATCTTCTGCATGTTCCACAGCATAATAATGCCATGAATGTGGGGGACAGATTAATGCAGCAGGACTGCAGACACTGGCCAATTTCCAAAGCCATTTCTCATGAGCCATTTGAGAATTGCATTTTATTTCAATTCTTCATGCAATTAAACCAAAACAAAAATGCCATGACTGAACTTAAATATTGTGGCATGTTTTTGAACCAAACAAAATTGAACATTACCAGCCACCAGAAAACATGAAATGATTTTATTTATTAATTTTATTTCCATCTGTGTCCCTTCCAATGTCCCTTCTGGTTTTCCAGAAACACTGACCTGTCTACCTGTCTGTCTCATGGGGGTCAGAGGAGACGTGGGGCAGCTACAGCCGTTTGCCCCTGCGCTCCACACTGTATGACGGCAAAGTGGAGTAGAAAGAGGGAGGTGCAAGGTGGGGCCAGTGCACTTCTTATTTGGGATCCTAGCAGATCGGGCCCTTAGTGTTGCCAAGTTCCAGTGTCGACTTGTACTAAATGATGTTAAAAGATACCAGATGTTTCACACTGTGGAAAATCTCTGGATATGGTAGAAAGTCAAAAGTGACACCTGCACTGGTAAGGCTGTAAGTGATCTGAATCTGATTCTCTATCAGATTCAGATCAGAGTCCTTAATCTGTGGAATCTGTGGAGGGGGTTAAAGATTAGGGTGATGGTAAGCAGACCTTCCAACCTCAGAGACTTGGAGCTCATCATGAAAGATAATTCATCAGGATACCAGAGGAGACATGCCTGATTTCCTATCAGGAACAAACTTCTTGGTTTAATGAAAATCAATTTACTTCTAAACCTCCCATGGGTATGAATCATACATCTGACTTTACCTGCTGTCACACAGAGGGGTCTCTAGAACTATTACTTCCCTAACCTGACAAGCAGAAGATAATAGATGGATGGATCTTAAAAAATAAGAACCCTTATGTTCAAATACATAGCACTGATGGTGTAAGCTTTGATCTTCTTCCAGATGAAGGACTCTCTGACGCAGGAGCTGCAGCAGAAGGCTGAGGAGACAGTGCTGCTTGATGTGGAGCTGCAGTCGCTGGAAAGAGAGAGGGTCCATCTTTCACTGGTGGAGGAAAAGCTGGTGGATATCTTGCAGCTCCTGCAGCAGCTCGAAGACCTGGTTAGTGACAGTAATTGTTCTGCAATGCTGCAGGTAAAATCTGCCTAAGCCCTTAGGCAAAGATGCTGCTTGCCAGGGTTTTTTTGTAGTCATATCCACCCATTTTAGGACAGTATCAATAGGAAAACACCTATTCATCTTGATAATATAATTCCAATCCTGGTTTCAGGCTGGCAAAATAGACTAAAAATTGTAGGGTTAGGGCAGTTTAGAGCAGTTCATGTCCTAAATAAATATATAAATAAATTATATCAAACATGTGGACCCTCATGTACAAAGATTTGGATTTTCCCAGTTAAACTTTAAATCAAGAAAATGCATTAAAAAACTGCATAAAACAAAATCCAGATATATGAAAAAGTGCATATACCTGAATCTAAGCACCTTCCTTGGTGCATCCCCACACTCACAAGTTCCAGACTCCTCCCTTGACACGCCTTCTTTTAACAAAGTACATGTATGTAAATTAGCCCTGCACATGCTATTTTCTGCTTTGTCGATCAGAAATAAAGAAGCATAAATAAAAACTAAAGTGTAAAACAGTGTTGCATATACATATGTATAAATTTTACCTAGTAACATTGTGCACCACTAACAAGTACAGCTTTAAAAAATTAGAATATCATTAAAAACCTTCAGACACCTTTCAGAAAGTGAACCTCTTATATTATATAGATTCATTACACATAGAGGAAAATATTTCAAGCCTTTATTTCTCATAATTTAGATGATTATCTGAAAAGAGGACTGTGGATCACTGAGCAACAGTCCTGTCCTTTTTCTCCTCAGTTCAGGTAAGATGCTTCTGACTTTGTCTCTGGCTCAGGAGTGGCTTAACCTGAGGAATGTGACATTTGTAGCCTATGTGTAGGATTTGTCTGTGTCTAGTGGCTTTTGATGTGCTGACTCCAGCCTCAGTCCCCTCCTTGTGAAGCTCGCCCAAAAGGGTGAATGGATTTTGCTTGACAATCCTCTCAAGGCTGCGGTTCTTCCTTTTCCTGGTGCACCTTTTCCTACCATACTTTTTCCTTCCACTCAACTTTCCATGAAAAAGCTTGGATACAGCACACTGTAAAAATGAGTTTCCTTAGCAATGCCCTATAATCTGAGGTGATCCACAGTTGAGACTGTTTTGTTGAAGATGTTGAGAAGGAGGAGAGAGGTTGTGTCTTTTGGAAGCCTACCCTAAACTTTACAGTCTTGAGCCGTGGATTCTTGGACCAGTGGACCAGCCGAACTACCTCCTGTCTGTACGTAGTGTAATCCCATATGGACTGCATCATCTGCTGACCTGTTGTCCACTGTTGTTTAATCAGATGGTTCAGCAATAGTCGCTCGAAGGATTTCTTAAGAAATCCTTTAAGAAGAGGCCCTTAATCATTTAAACCCAGGATGGTGCATTTTTTGGGACCGGGAAGAATGAGGGAACCTCAGACAGCCCCAGAGACTTGTTAAAGATCTTTGTGAAGATGGGAGCCAGTTGTTCAGCATAGGCTCTCAACCAGGAGGGGGACACACCCTCCTGCCTGCCTCCACAGTAGGCTCCTGATCTCTAAAGTTCCTCCTCACAGATCTTTAGTTCAGGCAGGGTGTCAGGGTTATGGATGAACGTTTTCACCATCCAGCTTAAACAATATGCTTTTGAAACATATATATCCTTGTGAAAACCTAAAGTTTTAGATATGTGTAAATTGTATTTGTTCCTGTAAATGTATATTTATGGCCTGGTGAGAGAAAGTAGCTGGGAATAAACCAATAACCTCCCCCACCTGTCCAAACTGAACCCCCTTGTCTACATTTATCTTGAGCCAATAAAGCTGAATTAAGAACATGAGGTTGCACAAAATTATTCATGCCCCTAAAATGGTATATTCAATCTGATTTATACCCTTCTCAATATTCAATGTAAAAATCTTTAACGGCATTACAATAATCAGAATCAGAATCAGCTTTATTGCCAAGTTTGTGCATACAAACAAGGAATTTGACTTCGGTACACTTGCTCTTTTGTTCTGTTTTTGCATTACAGAATATACAAATTTACAATTTACAATGTACAATGCAATATTCTGCATTACAGAATATACCAATTTACAATGTACAATATACACATATCTAATAAAAAGGTGCAATCAAACCCTTCTTCTAATTACTGGGCAGCTTGCTGCATGTTTCCACTGGTCTTTAAAATATTTATCTTTTTTTTAGTTTTACTGGGCACTGGTGGCCTTTTTTTTTTTTCAACATAGGCAGACAGGAAGTGGGGTGGAGAGAGGGGGAAGGACGTGCAGCACAGGTCTGGAGGGTTGGGACTTGAACCCGGGACATCTACGTCGAGGACTGAGACCTCTGTATGTGAGTTGCGTGTTCTACCGCTATGCCACGCACTGCGCCCTAGATGGTTTATCTTCAGTGATCAACTCCAAGTCTCTGAGGTTTGGAAGGCCTCCTTACCATTGTCCTAATCTTTAGCTCCTTATCTTTCAAATCCAAGTCAGGACTCTGACTGGCTGCTCCAAAATACCCATATGACTTCCAGTTAGAAGAAACGTGTTGGTCAAATTAAAATGACTTTAATCCTAAATCTGCCGGGGGTATGAATACATTTAGGCCTAACTGTAGCCCAGATTAACATAAGCCACTGAAACTACACATTTTATTAAAAAGGAAGGTCTTATTAGACTTACAGGATCATACAGGATTATTGATTACTCAATAGTAATAGTAGACATCTTTATAAATAGTAATGCGTTGCAGGTCTGAAAGAAAGCAATGGATATACAGTGGAGAAAATAATTATTTCAACTTTTGACAAATATATAAGTTTTCTCACAAAGGAATGAACAGTCCCTAATAGTGCAAGGACTAGCAGGTACTCAAATAATTTCTCCCCAACAATCCAATAACAAACAAAGTGAGGCTGATGAGGCTAAAAGTGAATAATGTTGGGCTTGTTCAGTGACAAAAGTAACCTAAACTGCTGCTTTTTCTCTTTAGGTTGTCATTATTTTTTCTGCTCTTTCCCAACGTTTCTGATTAGGCTTGTATCTTGTAATCCTAATGGTATGGGAATGAGAAACTCCATACTACTTGTTGCACATGTGCGAGAGTTTGTGTGGTTTGAAGACTCTGATGTTCTTTCAGAGCAGCCTTTTAATGACATAACATCCAGCTGAGAATAGTTGTTTTCTCCTTTCAGAACGTCTCCCGAAGGTCTCTAGGGAAAATGTTGCTCAGCAGTTTGGAGTCAGGCAGCAACCCACAACATGGTTAGTGGAGCATGCACAGCCAATAAAATATTCTATAAATTCTGTCAAATGAGACAGTAAACTTTAACTGTTACCCAGTACACAGGATTAAATTAAGTTCTATTGGTTGGTTTGTAACTTGACTCTGTCTCCGTTCACATTTACTCTCTACAGGCAAAGCACACATCCTGGAGGTGCTTAACGCCCTTCACCATGAACTGGCTGCATGTGAGATTCTATCTTCTGATGGACCTCTGCAGAAAACACAGAGTCAGCAGTCGCTCCACGACCTCATCTTCTACTGCTGAAAAAGACTGCCACCCTCTGGGCCCAATGTGCTAAAGCAAGGAGACCAGAAAGTAGTTAAATGTTAAGCTGATTGATGTGTGTGTCGCAAGCCTTTATGCCTAGATATCCTAGAGATAGAAAACACAATTTCATAAATGGCACTAGAAAATATTCATACCTATGTAATTTTGTCAGTACTGGAATGTCTCTACTAGCTTTAAACATCTACAGACTAACATTTTTGCCCATGTAGCTTGAGCTCAGTGAGATTAGACGGAGAGCGTCTGGGAGGATCAATTTTAAATTGCCACTGATTCTCAGTTGGATTTATGTCTCATGTTTTTGTAGCCTCTAGCAGGTTTTCTTCCAGGATTGTCAAATATTCTGTATCTAAATTTGTTCATGTGTTCATTTATCTTTGGCAAAAATGTCAACTTACTTGGAACACAAATCTAAAGCAAAACTGTTAATAAAGTTCATTTGAATTTCCTGATTGAAAACAATTTGTTTTGCTAAATGTGCAACTTAATTTTTTTCTGATTATTTTCCCATTTATTTTAGATTTTGTAGAGTGATCAGATGCATATTTAGAAAGACAGTTAGCTTAAATAACTTATATTGTTACAAAAATTGTATTTTAAATGTGCTGTTTCACAAAATGATCAGCTAACTCCATAACAAGAGCACAGAAATTTTAAAACAGTCCTGCTAAAATTACTATGTATATAAGCAGATTGATTGCTGGGCTGATGTGCTTGAAGTTGTCTTCTGTAGCAGATGAGGTTACTTCCAATGAAAAGCTTGCAGCCATCATCTCTTTTATATATTAGCAAACTGCTGCTGAGTATATGGCAGCTCAAATAACAGTTCTGTTTTCTATATCATCAAGAACTTAAGTGTCAGAGTTTCAGCTACAGAGAAGAACATACAGAAGAAACAGAATCATGTTCCCACCAGTGCAGAGCTTGCTCCACGTATACAGCACTTGTGTTTGAGTGCTTCTCCACCATAAAGACTTTTAGACAACACACTTAAGAAGAAGGATGGCAAAAAGCCATTTGTGCTCAAGAAGAACATTAGGAACAGACTGAACATCTTTGGAGAAGTAAAGATGAATGCTGCCATCCTGATACAATCCATATGGGAATGTTGCTCATTTATGTCTGTATTTTTATTCAGTAGTTTTATGGTGACTGCATGTCTTTAGTTTTCTTAATGTTGGCAGTGTTGCTTTTCGTTGTTGCTCGTAATGTAGTATGAGCAGTTTGGTGAGGATCTGTGTATTTTCCACCACAAGGCACCACCTTGTCAAAAAGCAAAACTGACAATGAAATGGTTCAAAGATCATGACGCTGAGGTTTTGGACCTGTTGTCAGGAAACTCCTCAGAACCTGTAGTCAGTAAAACACAAACGGACTCCAATTACTAATAAGAGGGCAATAAGCTCATCAGAGTTGAATTAAAGCAACTATCAAAAAGAAACAATACTATAAATATTGAATCTTTGCATGAACTGAAGGTATTGACAAATGAAAACCTATAAACTTTGAAAAATTTTATTTCTATAGCACCAATTCACAACACATGTCTCAAGGCACTTTACAAAGTCAATTCAATTGAATCATACAGATTTCCAGCCAGGTACATACATTCCAACTCATTCTAACTATCGGACAGTGCAGTCAGATTCAGTTATTTATTCAAAAAGGTTTTTCTATCAAAGGAAACCCAGCAGATTGCATCGAGTCATTTCGAAAACATTTGAACCGTTCTTCACTATACCAAATGAACATTATAGCTAAATAAACAGATTTACACTTTTATGTCACTGCTAAAAAACCTTTGACCCTGAATGGATGCTCCCATTGTCAAACCACCTTTGACAATCAGCTTTGTTTAATTTGACATAAGCAGGGTTACTTGCTCATTTCATGACATCCCTGAATAATGTAAGGCACTACTCCACACTGTTTGAAAACAACATGTATTTATTGCTTTGTAATCGTGAAAAATCTTGCGAGATATAATTATATAGTAAAAAAAAATAAACATACTTTTACATTTCTGGGTTTTGAAATAGCTGAACACGAGACGATATTTAAAGATTCCAACTAAAAAAGAAAGATGGTGGTAATTAGAACAAGCAGGGGATATATTTTATAGTTGTTTTTAAGTTATCGCGGGATCTAACGCGTCGCCTAGCAACATAACTCCAACCACAGAGGGAAACCTGGCTCTCCAGCTCGCGCGCTTCTTATAGGAGTTTTTGTTAAAACATTATTAGCGAGGGCAGAAGGTAGCTTTAATTTAACTATTTCCTTCTCCGTTTGTTGGTTTTAATATTTTTTAAAGCTTGTCCGCAGTTTAAACCAGAATGACCACCGTTTTATCGCAGTCTCATTTTATTTTCGGACTCCGGAAAGGCGTGACTAACAATTTGTGTTTTGTTGATGAGCAAACGGTGGTGTTCCCCAGCGGAAACAGCTGTGTGATCCATAACACCACCCAAAGATGGCAGCGCTTCATTCCAGGTACACCATGACTGGCTGGAGCCTGGCTCTTTTAACTAGTTCTGCCTCTGCTGTTTTATGTGCAGAAAATCATTCCGTCTGTAAGTTACTGATTGAAGAGGCGACTTCATGGCAACCAGGTGATGGTCGGCAAAAAATGATGATAGAAAAGCAAAAAACAGGAGAAACATGGTACTCTATTTTGTTTTTATGACATGCTATTAATGTATATTTCAGAATCTGTATGATTTCGAGTTTAGTTTGCTAACTGTGGTCTCTTCAGAGCATCTTATGCTCCAGTGTATTCCTGTGTTGTCTCTTTATTTACTAGTGTTGTTTCTTTCCATTGCTGCCTCAGCTTCCTGCTCTATCACAGCTTGCCTGCCTCTGCAGATTCTCAGTCATCCTGCCATAATGAAGAATAAATACAAAAATAAATAAATGACTCAACAAAATAATTACTGGGCCAAAACATAGCTAGACATGTAAATTAGTGCACCATTAAATGCAACAAATAATAAATGAAGAGATCTATTCAATGCTTGATAAAATTATGATATATTTATATACCTAGAGCAGGGGTCTTCAACATATTTCAGGCCAGGACCCCTAAACTGATGGAGGGACAGCAAGGGCCCCCTACTATAATATCGATATAGATACATATCTATATCTGGTAGATCACCATGCAGAGCAGCGACCCTTTGGGATTCACATGGCCATACACCACCAGGGTTAAGATGTTAGTGAGAGGCTTGTGGGATAAGAATCAGGGCTGGAACACCTGCCCTCCAGGGTAGTCAGCTGCTCTGCTGGAAACAAATGAGCATTTTGCACTAGCACAACCTTCCCTACTCCCTTCCCTTTCTGTATCGTTTTGTTCAGAGTCAGCCATGTCTGATGGACCTTTAAATGTCATCGTGTGTGTTTAAGTTGCTGTAAAACTACAAGTAGTTGTGCAAAACTCATTTGGGGAATTGTTGATGGACAATAAAGCCAGCTCTCGTAAGGCATTTAAGGAAAACTAATCTGGCAGCATTTGATCTAGTTTTAGATATGTGGAAAATGTCCGTTGCTCTTTTCATACCTGTACCTCAACAGGTTAAAAGAGGGATCTTTTATACATCTAATGACCCACTGTTCATGACTGCTTGTCTGAAACCCACTGAATCGTTGTGTTCTTCTGTTTAGGTGTTCATGATGGTTCTTGTTTGGATTTTCTGGATATAAAAATCATTTCTTTCATCTGATTTCTTTCAGTTCAGTCCCAAACATTGACTCCTGTTTCTTCCGGTTTGTTTTTCAGTTTAGCTGTTGTCCATTTTCTCTTTTCAGGAAATGTTCTGATGCCTTCATATCTTTCTTGGGTTACCTGGATCCCATTTTATTTGAGCTTGCTCCAAACTTTAGTCAGAGCTGACTAAACTTTCCTCTACATGAAAACAGATATATCATTTACTAAAACGTATGTGATCATTTTTTTGGAGCTACGTTTCATACTGCTAGAATGATCAGTCATGGAAATAAAACAGTTTTGTGTCATATCTATTATTTATTGATTTCTTTTTATTGCTATAAGGTTTCTGTGTGCTCTTCCCTCAGGTTCAGAGAATAGTCTAGGTCTTCGTGCTCTGGCCCTAGGTCCAAACCGACGTTACCTGGCAGTGTCAGAGAAGGCTGAGAAGGCCTCCATCACCGTGTTTGACCTGCATCATGAGCAGGGCAGGAAGAGAAAAGTTTTAACTGCAGGGGACTTATTAGTTCAAGAGTTTTTATGCATGGCTTTCTCACCTGATTCCAAGTACCTTATTGGTCAAACTGGAGCTCCAGAGTGGATGTTGATCTTCTGGTTTTGGGAAAAAAACAAAGTCTTGGCAACATTGAAGACAACCACCTCTAATAATCCCATTTCACAGGTGAGTCATTTACACCTTCCTCCATTCAGCTAAAGCCGGGATACTATGTGTAGGTACTTTTTGTCTCACCAGATCAGCTTCAGTCCTCACAACAACATGCAGGTCTGTGTAAGTGGCAACGGTGTGTTCAAGATGTTTCGCTACTCAGAAGGGGTCCTAAAACAGAGCAGCATTGCAAAGGTGGAGATGATTAACTTCCTGTGTCACACCTGGTTGTCAGAGGACAGGGTCGTTGCAGGAACTGACACGGGGAGGCTGCTGGTGTCTGAGTCTGGGGACCTGAGGAAAGAGATCAAGATGTCCTCTAAAGCCGTGCAGGGCCAAGATGACAGGTCAGATTTTAGATTTGAAAATAATATTTATTTTTTATTACTTTCTGCATTGTAGATTCATAGTGAAGGCATCAAAACTATGAAGCAAACGTAAATAGATGTATGTAGCAAACCAAAAACTTGCAAAATAACTCAAATAAGTATATGAGCTTTTATATACATATATAAAAGCTCATATACTGTATATATATATATATATATATATACACACATATATATATAGAGAGAAAGAGAGCTCCAAAATGTGAAAACTCCTTTCCCTTATTGTTTTGTTCAATAAGGAACAAAACAATGTATGGTACAGATGTCTCCGCAACACACAACATTTATTTGGGAGCCTATGGGAGGGACTGACTGACTGACTGACTGACTGACAAAACAGAGCAGTCACTTTTTAGAGATCACCAGGATGACTAGGTACTTGACTGTTCTGAGCCAGGCTTTTTGCAGAACTGACAGACAAAACAATCCAGTTACTTTGTTCAAGTCCAGCTCTGCTGGATCAAGCAACGTATTCTGTCAGAGAACTAAAAAACAAAAAAGAAAGTGCATTTTTAATTGAAATTCCTTCTATGACCACCCAGCAGGATAAGTGACTGGGAAACAGTCAGGTTGCTGCTGCTTTTAAAGCCAACCATACCAGAACCTGCTCCTAACACGTTTGCTTCACTGTGCAGGCTCCTGGAAGTGAGGCGAATTAAAGACACTGATGCTAACGAAGGCGTGTCCTTCGGTCGCATCACCGCCATCCTTTCCTACTCCAAGGGCTTTGTGTGCTCCACTGGTCTGGGCACAGTCTGCCTGTTTGAAAAGCTAGAGGAGGACGTCTATAGGAAAAGCAGAGAGATACGGGTAAAGGTTCCAGTTCTGAATTGAAACACGACTGGGACTGTGAACACAGCATTTTTATGAGTCTTTTTATTCCAGATCCTCCCAGATCCAGCCAGCAGTGACTTCCCTCCTGCCCAGTGTCAGGAGATAGACACCATATGCATCAGTCCTGCAGAGGAGACGCTGGCTATCAGCACAGACCGAGGGCAGCTGTACAGCATGAATCTGTCATCTGCTGACACAAAGAGGGTGCTGTAGCATCATATTTACCATTACTAGCAGTGATCAAACTGTTAATAGCATCCTGAAAAACAGTTCAGACCGTGGTTCCTTCGTTGGCTTTTAGAGATGACCGTTTATTATTTCTTTCTGGTTGTGTTTGGAACAATCCCTCCTGTTTAAAGGAGATAGTGCAGTTTTGTAAAAACCCAGATGTTTTATTACCAGCATCCATGACATCATCTCTGATCCCATCAGATCCATCCTTGTAGTGCTGCATTGTGCATCTGGCTGCTGCCTTTTCTTTCTACCTCTTTAAGGTATAACAGCAGTTTGATCTTGATTTAAAATTGTTAGGTTGATATAATCTCTGCTTTGTTCATCAGGACGGACCGCTCCATTTTGAGTTTTTGTCCCAGCCCTTCCACTCCAACTCCATTACTGGTTTATCCATCTGCATCCGTAAGCCCTTCATGGCCACCAGCTCTTTAGACCGCTCTGTACGCATCTGGAATTACGAAACGAAGTAGGACTTCCCACATATGCATCGATCCCTTGTGTCTTTTCTTCTTGTGACCTGTTTACTTCCTTTTCTTGGAAAGGTTCAGGGTATCAACCAATTTCTAAAGAATTTCTAAATTTCAATTTCTAAATGGTAAAAGAAAGTCTAACCTTTGTCAAATTTAGGCTTTCATCATATACAGAGGCTTGCAAACTGTTGACATCCCTCAAACTTTTCCACATTTTGTCACGTTCCAACCACGAACTTCCATGTATTTTATTGTGATTTTATGTGACAGAAAAACACAAAGTAGTGCACAGTGAAGTATGAGGAAAAGGAGTTTTCACATTTTGCAGCTGAGCATTGTGGGCCATGCATTCAACCCCCATTACTCTGATATCCCTACATAAAAATCAGGGCCACCAAATGAAAATCTTAAAAGTGTGGTGTGCATTTCTTTTCCACCCCTCTGATTTAACACTTTGTAGAACCACATTTTTCTGCAGTTACATCTGCAAGTCTTTTGGGTAATGTTTCTGCCAGCTTTGCTCATCTAGAGAACGTTTGCCCGTTCATCTTTGCCAAACGGCTCAAGCTCAGTCAGGCTGGATGGAGAACGTCTATAAACATCAGTTTTCAAGGCCTGACCTACATTCTTAGTTGGATTTAGGTTTTAGCTGGGCCAATGTAACATATCCATATATCTTTTCATTGTTCATGTCCTTGTGAAGAAAACATCCATACAGCATGATGCTGCCACCACCGTGTTTTACTTTAGATAGTGTGTTCAGGGTGAGATGCAATGTCAGTTTTCTGCCACATGGAGTTTTGCGTGTAGGGCAAAAACAGTGTAATTTTAGTCACATCTGACCAGGGGTGTTTTTCAACATATTTGCCAGGTCTCCTAAATCACTTATGGCAAACAAAAATTATTTTATCCAACACTGGATTTCTTCTTGCCACTCTTCCATAAAGTCCAGATTTGTGGATGGCATGACTAATGCCCTGGCAACGGACTTTCTCAACAGAGCTGTGGATCTCTGCCACGTTCTCAGTGTTCCTTGGTCTTCAAGATGCTGTTTGTTCACCGATGATTAAATTACACACATCTCGACTCTGTTTACCAACCGGATGACTTCAGAAGGCAGAACAAATGCAAGACAAACTTATCAGATGTTTGTTTTTAAAAGAAAATCTTGAAAACCCATAAATTATTTTCCAGAAAGTCCCAATGAAACACACAGAAGTTTGCGGTTGTAACAAAATGTGAAAACGTTCACATAAAGACTTCATTCCAAGGCACTGTAAATGGTCTTTCCTTTAATATCAGGTGTAACATTACATGTACAAATACAGACCACAGATTCTACCATTTGACTCTTCATTAAATAAAGATGAAGCAGACAGGGAAAAATCACATGCACCCCAACTTTTCTTCTAGATGACTGTGATTTAGGTCCATACAGGATGTGCTACCAGAGCAGCTAATCCCTGTTGTTTTCTCTAAATGGTCACCAGAGAGTTGGAGCTGAACAAAGAGTTCCAGGAGGAGGCATTCAGCGTGGCTCTGCACCCCACAGGTCTCTTCATCTTAGTGGGCTTTTCAGACAAACTCAGGCTGATGAACCTGTTTATTGACGACATCCGTACCTTCAAGGAGTTCACACTGCGTGGCTGCAGAGAGGTGATGGTATTCATTGTATGAACGGTAACCATGGAATCATTGGATTCTGCGGACATCTGTTTCAACCCGCTTCCTCCTCATCTCCAGTGTGCTTTTAGCCATGGCGGCCACATGTTTGCAGCTGTTAACGGAAACGTCATTCACATCTACTCTTTCACCTCTTTCGAAAATATTCTCAATCTAAAGGGCCACAATGGAAAGGTGAGTAGGTCAGAAGAACACAACTATCAGAGCTAAAGCCAAAGGTGTGATTAGTCCAGTTGTCTGTTTTTCTGTTGATCAGGTACGGACTATTGATTGGAGCCTTGATGACAACCGGTTGGCGTCTTGTGGGACGGATGGTGCTGTGTATGAGTGGAACACACAGACTGGCAAGCGGGAGTCTGAGAGTGTCCTCAAGTCCTGCAGCTACACAGGTGTAGCTTTCTCCTCAGACTTCAAGACCATCCTGGCTGTAGGAACAGACCTCACCCTGAGGGAGATACAGGACTTTCAGGCCAGTAGAAGAACTATTAGAACGAGATTTCTTTTTTCTTAAGTAAAAACTCTGGAATCCAACAGAAAACACTGAAATAAAAGTGATTGAAATTGGAAACTGGTTCCACAGGTACTAAGGGAGGTCCCTGCTGACGGGATAGCTCACACTGTACTTGCGGTGTCTCATTCTGGTAGGGTTGTCTTCACTGGTACTTCCGCTGGGACCATTAGAGCCATTAAATACCCCTTACCTATTCAGAAGGAGTGGATCACACAACAGGCTCACTGTGGCCTTGTCACCAGGGTGAGTGCCTATAAATACTATTCACCCCCTATGGATGTGTCATCCTTTTAATGGTTTTATAAACAGAATGAAAAATGCATAAAAACAGTGACTGACCTCATTCAGTAGCGGTCCAGCTAACTGATGTGTCACAGCTAGTTGATTTGTGTCAGGTAACTATTGAAACCAGTGGAGTCTGGTGGGTCCAGTCTCTGGCACTTCAGGATTCCTGCTGCAGTTAAAACATAAGGATAAAAGAACACTCCAATGTCAATCCGAAGACGGCTATAAAGATCTTATTGTAAACATTTTACAGTGTTAGTTATAGGTTCACCTCTAGTCATCATGGGCATGAATGTCATATTAAATCTGGGCTTTTAATGATGCATTTGAACCAATGATGATTCTAAATACAACTTGAGTATTTTTTTAAACAAGAGTCAGGTGTAGAAGTCTGAGGCTCTTATGGATTTTCTCTAACCAAAACAGAAAAAAAATCTAAATTCTACATGCATCTTAGAATATATTCCAATATCACTAATATTACCTGATTGCACATCAACCACACACTGCTTGTTGCCACCAACAAGCTATCGGCACAATTCCAGTTGCATTTTTGATCAATCTTCTTGGAAGAATTGGTGAAGTTCATTAAAATCAGTTGGTGTCCTGGCATTGCCCTGTTTTTTTAGGCATAGCCCATTAACCTTCTATAGTTTAGAGGTTGGAGCCATGAAACAAACATTAAAACTACTTTAATGCAGAGTTCATGACAGGAAACCAACCACTTTAAATGAACCCACCTGATTCGGATGCAGAGTGTTCAAATATCCTGGCAGAATTACACCAGAAGCTTGTTGATGATTACAAAAAATTCAATGTTTGCTCTACAACCTGCTAGTATTAGGGGTGGTGTATGAATGTATTTGATTATAAGTTTGTCTCATTGTGGATTTAAGAAAATCTGCATATAATTTAGACTTGTTCACCATATTCTTGTTCTTAAGATTCATTAAATTTGTTTTGTTGTTATTCCTCCTTGGAAAAGAATCCATCTTTAAACTGAAATAAATGAAGATTTCAACCACCATGTGATGTGTAGCTAATGCCGCCGACTAAACAGTGTGTGTCCTTAGATGGTGATAACATACGACGATCAGTTCCTGCTGACGGTGTCTGAAGATGGCTGTCTGCTGATATCAAAGATCATTGATAAAGAGGGTCGAGGACTGAAGAGTAACAGACAGATTGTCCACACCGAAGAAATTCTTGTTACCAAGGCAGATCTGGATGAGAAGGTCTGTTGTCCTTGAAGTTTAATGTGAAACACTCATATAAGCATTATCCCACAAAACCTCCTACTGCACTTTCTATTCTACATTTGTTCCCTATTTATAATATGCCAGCATCCATTTATTCATGGTAACATTTTCCCACTGCACACTTTCAAAAAAGCTGCTACAATCAGCTGAACTGGTTGTAGTCTCCCAGCATACAGGCCCAACGAATGTAACGGACCACAGCTCAGTCCAAATACAGGAACCAGACAGGCTCGATTTATAATGGGGAGCAAAACTGCAGCATTGCTGTGAAAAGGAGAAATGCATTATAATCTTGTTTTTTTTTTCTGGAGGAAAATAATTCAAAACAGTATTAGGTATATTAATCATGATTATTTCAAAGAATGATTGAGAGCAAAATGTATTTGATGTACACAGACATGCCTACGACCATTTATCATACACATCAGGTACAGAACCAAAACAAAAACCCGAGGAGGTCTGTTCAGAACATATAGGATGTGTTCAACACAATCAAATGAGAAAATACATTTTCAGACAGAAATGAATTCACTCATGATGGGATGAATATCACGTTCACATTCCTGTGGGGCCTTTAAACATGCACTGAACTGTTCTTTAGTCAGGGTGAAATGACTACACAACAAACAACTTCAGTAAATTTTCATATGCAACAACTGGTTGCGAAAGTTTCAATTTATTGTGGAGTTTTCTATGATCCCGCAGTGATTAGCCCGGAGTGGGGAAGTTCAGATGTGGCAGCAGCAGTGTAAAAGGCAGCATGTCCAGATTAAATGAAATGTGTTGGTAGGGTGAATTAAAATTGTACATATGCATGTATTGTTGTGCATAAAAACAATAACAGACTATTTATAAAAAAGAAAAAAAAAACAATAAAAACAGCAGGGATGTAATAACTTATTTAGTTTATAGGGAGCAGTGATGGTTATAAGGTGTAACAGCTGCTGGAAGGAAGGACCTGTGATAACGCTTCTCCTGCACCTAGGATTCAGCAGTCAGTCACTAAAGGAGC